>JAUIMM010003089.1:0-191551 GCA_031769625.1 Taudactylus pleione
TTTCCATTGCTTTCAATGCATTTTGGCCTAAAACGTGCATTTGCTGTTTTCTCTTAAACGCAACATGGGAGAAAAACCATTTCACATCACATTTGTGGGTCTTGGTCTTCAACACATCCAGTGAAATTTTGAGCTGTCTGTGTTTGCTACAAGAGGAGATATCACAAAGTATGCGCTTTTGTTGTTTTCATTGCTTTCAATGCATTTTGGCATAAAACGAGCATTTGCTGTTTTCTCTTAAACGCAACATGGGAGAAAAACCATTTCACATCGCATTTGTGGGTCTTGGTCTTCAACACATCCAGTGAAATTTTGAGCTGTCTGTGTTTGCTACAAGAGGAGATATCACAAAGTATGGACTTTTGTTATTTCCATTGCTTTCAATGCATTTTGCCTAAAACTTGCATTTGCTGTTTTCTCTTAAACGCAACATGGGAGAAAAACCATTTCACATCACATTTGTGGGTCTTGGTCTTCAACACATCCAGTGAAATTTTGAGCTGTCTGTGTTTGCTACAAGAGGAGATATCACAAAGTATGCGCTTTTGTTGTTTCCATTGCTTTCAATGCATTTGGGCCTAAAACGTGCATTTGCTGTTTTCTCTTAAACGCAACATGGGAGAAAAACCATTTCACATCACATTGTGGGTCTTGGTCTTCAACACATCCAGTGAAATTTTGAGCTGTCTGTGTTTGCTACAAGAGGAGATATCACAAAGTATGCGCTTTTGTTGTTTTCATTGCTTTCAATGCATTTTGGCATAAAACGAGCATTTGCTGTTTTCTCTTAAACGCAACATGGGAGAAAAACCATTTCACATCGCATTTGTGGGTCTTGGTCTTCAACACATCCAGTGAAATTTTGAGCTGTCTGTGTTTGCTACAAGAGGAGATATCACAAAGTATGCGCTTTTGTTATTTCCATGCTTTCAATGCATTTTGGCCTAAAACTTGCATTTGCTGTTTTCTCTTAAACGCAACATGGGAGAAAAACCATTTCACATCACATTTGTGGGTCTTGGTCTTCAACACATCCAGTGAAATTTTGAGCTGTCTGTGTTTGCTACAAGAGGAGATATCACAAAGTATGCGCTTTTGTTGTTTTCATTGCTTTCAAAGCATTTTGGCCTAAAACGTGCATTTGCTGTTTTCTCTTAAACGCAACATGGGAGAAAAACCATTTCACATCACATTTGTGGGTCTTGGTCTTCAACACATCCAGTGAAATTTTGAGCTGTCTGTGTTTGCTACAAGAGGAGATATCACAAAGTATGCGCTTTTGTTATTTCCATTGCTTTCAATGCATTTTGGCCTAAAACTTGCATTTGCTGTTTTCTCTTAAACGCAACATGGGAGAAAAACCATTTCACATCACATTTGTGGGTCTTGGTCTTCAACACATCCAGTGAAATTTTGAGCTGTCTGTGTTTGCTACAAGAGGAGATAACACAAAGTATGCGCTTTTGTGTTTTCATTGCTTTCAATGCATTTTGGCCTAAAACGTGCGTTTGCTGTTTTCTCTTAAACGCAACATGGGAGAAAAACCATTTCACATCACATTTGTGGGTCTTGGTCTTCAACATATCCAGTGAAATTTTGAGCTGTCTGTGTTTGCTACAAGAGGAGATATCACAAAGTATGCGCTTTTGTTATTTCCATTGCTTTCAATGCATTTTGGCCTAAAACTTGCATTTGCTGTTTTCTCTTAAACGCAACATGGGAGAAAAACCATTTCACATCACATTTGTGGGTCTTGGTCTTCAACACATCCAGTGAAATTTTGAGCTGTCTGTGTTTGCTACAAGAGGAGATATCACAAAGTATGCGCTTTTGTTGTTTTCATTGCTTTCAATGCATTTTGGCCTAAAACGAGCATTTGCTGTTTTCTCTTAAACGCAACATGGGAGAAAAACCATTTCACATCACATTTGTGGGTCTTGGTCTTCAACACATCCAGTGAAATTTTGAGCTGTCTGTGTTTGCTACAAGAGGAGATATCACAAAGTATGCGCTTTTGTTATTTCCATTGCTTTCAATGCATTTTGGCCTAAAACTTGCAGTTGCTGTTTTCTCTTAAACGCAACATGGGAGAAAAACCATTTCACATCACATTTGTGGGTCTTGGTCTTCAACACATCCAGTGAAATTTTGAGCTGTCTGTGTTTGCTACAAGAGGAGATATCACAAAGTATGCGCTTTTGTTGTTTTCATTGCTTTCAAAGCATTTTGGCATAAAACGTGCATTTGCTGTTTCTCTTAAACGCAACATGGGAGAAAAACCATTTCACATCACATTTGTGGGTCTTGGTCTTCAACACATCCAGTGAAATTTTGAGCTGTCTGTGTTTGCTACAAGAGGAGATATCACTAAGTATGCGCTTTTGTTGTTTTCATTGCTTTCAATGCATTTTGGCCTAAAACGTGCATTTGCTGTTTTCTCTTAAACGCAACATGGGAGAAAAACCATTTCACATCGCATTTGTGGGTCTTGGTCTTCAACACATCCAGTGAAATTTTGAGCTGTCTGTGTTTGCTACAAGAGGAGATATCACAAAGTATGCGCTTTTGTTATTTCCATTGCTTTCAATGCATTTTGGCCTAAAACTTGCATTTGCTGTTTTCTCTTAAACGCAACATGGGAGAAAAACGATTTCACATCACATTTGTGGGTTTTGGTCTTCAACACATCCAGTGAAATTTTGAGCTGTCTGTGTTTGCTACAAGAGGAGATATCACAAAGTATGCGCTTTTGTTGTTTTCATTGCTTTCAATGCATTTTGGCCTAAAACGAGCATTTGCTGTTTTCTCTTAAACGCAACATGGGAGAAAAACCATTTCACATCACATTTGTGGGTCTTGGTCTTCAACACATCCAGTGAAATTTTGAGCTGTCTGTGTTTGCTACAAGAGGAGATATCACAAAGTATGCGCTTTTGTTATTTCCATGCTTTCAATGCATTTTGGCCTAAACTTGCATTTGCTGTTTTCTCTTAAACGCAACATGGGAGAAAAACCATTTCACATCACATTTGTGGGTCTTGGTCTTCACACATCCAGTGAAATTTTGAGCTGTCTGTGTTTGCTACAAGAGGAGATATCACAAAGTATGCGCTTTTGTTGTTTTCATTGCTTTCAAAGCATTTTGGCATAAAACGTGCATTTGCTGTTTTCTCTTAAACGCAACATGGGAGAAAAACCATTTCACATCACATTTGTGGGTCTTGGTCTTCAACACATCCAATGAAATTTTGAGCTGTCTGTGTTTGCTACAAGAGGAGATATCACAAAGTATGCGCTTTTGTTATTTCCATTGCTTTCAATGCATTTTGGCCTAATACATGCATTTGCTGTTTTCTCTTAAACGCAACATGGGAGAAAAACCATTTCACATCACATTTGTGGGTCTTGGTCTTCAACACATCCAGTGAAATTTTGAGCTGTCTGTGTTTGCTACAAGAGGAGATAACACAAAGTATGCACTTTTGTGTTTCCATTGCTTTCAATGCATTTTGGCCTAAAACGTGCATTTGCTGTTTTCTCTTAAACGCTACATGGGAGAAAAACCATTTCACATCACATTTGTGGGTCTTGGTCTTCAACACATCCAGTGAAATTTTGAGCTGTCTGTGTTTGCTACAAGAGGAGATATCACAAAGTATGCACTTTTGTTGTTTTCATTGCTTTCAATGCATTTTTGCCTAAAACGTGCATTTGCTGTTTTCTCTTAAATGCAACATGGGAGAAAAACCATTTCACATCACATTTGTGGGTCTTGGTCTTCAACACATCCAGTGCAATTTTGAGCTGTCTGTGTTTGCTACAAGAGGAGATATCACAAAGTATGGACTTTGTTATTTCCATTGCTTTCAATGCATTTTGGTCTAAAACTTGCATTTGCTGTTTTCTCTTAAAAGCAACATGGGAGAAAAACCATTTCACATCACATTTGTGGGTCTTGGTCTTCAACACATCCAGTGAAATTTTGAGCTGTCTGTGTTGCTACAAGAGGAGATATCACAAAGTATGCGCTTTTGTTGTTTCCATTGCTTTCAATGCATTTTGGCCTAAAACGTGCATTTGCTGTTTTCTCTTAAACGCAACATGGGAGAAAAACCTTTTAACATCATATTTGTGGGTCTTGGTCTTCAACACATCCAGTGCAATTTTGAGCTGTCCGTATTTGCTACAAGAGGAGATATCACAAAGTATGGACTTTTGTTATTTCCATTGCTTTCAATGCATTTTGGCCTAAAACTTGCATTTGCTGTTTTCTCTTAAAAGCAACATGCGAGAAAAACCATTTCACATCACATTTGTGGGTCTTGGTCTTCAACACATCCAGTGAAATTTTGAGCTGTCCGTGTTTGCTACAAGAGGAGATATCTCAAAGTATGCGCTTTTGTTATTTCCATTGCTTTCAATGCATTTTGGCTAAAACTTGCATTTGCTGTTTTCTCTTAAACGCAACATGGGAGAAAAACCATTTCACATCACATTTGTGGGTTTTGGTCTTCAACACATCCTGTGAAATTTTGAGCTGTCTGTGTTTGCTACAAGAGGAGATAACACAAAGTATGCGCTTTTGTTGTTTCCATTGCTTTCAATGCATTTTGGCCTAAAACGTGCATTTGCTGTTTTCTCTTAAACGCAACATGGGAGAAAAACCATTTCACATCACATTTGTGGGTCTTGGTCTTCAACACATCCAGTGAAATTTTGAGCTGTCTGTGTTTTGCTACAAGAGGAGATATCACAAAGTATGCGCTTTTGTTGTTTCCATTGCTTTCAATGCATTTTGGCCTAAATGTGCATTTGCTGTTTTCTCTAAACGCAACATGGGAGAAAAACCATTTCACATCACATATGTGGGTCTTCGTCTTCAACACATCCAGTGAAATTTTGAGCTGTCTGTGTTTGCTACAAGAGGAGATATCACTAAGTATGCGCTTTTGTTGTTTTCATTGCTTTCAATGCATTTTGGCCTAAAACGTGCATTTGCTGTTTTCTCTTAAACGCAACATGGGAGAATAACCATTTCACATCACATTTGTGGGTCTTGGTCTTCAACACATCCAGTGCAATTTTGAGCTGTCTGTGTTTGCTACAAGAGGAGATATCACAAAGTATGGACTTTTGTTATTTCCATTGCTTTCAATGCATTTTGGCCTAAAACTTGCATTTGCTGTTTTCTCTTAAACGCAAAATGGGAGAAAAACCATTTCACATCACATTTGTGGGTAATGGTCTTCAACACATCCAGTGAAATTTTGAGCTGTCTGTGTTTGCTACAAGAGGAGATATCACAAAGTATGCGCTTTTGATGTTTTCATTGCTTTCAATGCATTTTGGCTTAAAACGAGCATTTGCTGTTTTCTCTTAAACGCAACATGGGAGAAAAACCATTTCACATCACATTTGTGGGTTTTGGTCTTCAACACATCCAGTGAAATTTTGAGCTGTCTGTGTTTGCTACAAGAGGAGCTATCACAAAGTATGCGCTTTTGTTGTTTTCATTGCTTTCAATGCATTTTGGCCTAAAACGTGCATTTGCTGTTTTCTCTTAAACGCAACATGGGAGAAAAACCATTTCACATCACATTTGTGGGTCTTGGTCTTCAACACATCCAGTGAAATTTTGAGCTGTCTGTGTTTGCTACAAGAGGAGATATCACAAAGTATGCGCTTTTGTTGTTTCCATTGCTTTCAATGCATTTTGGCCTAAAACGTGCATTTGCTGTTTTCTCTTAAACGCAACATGGAGAAAAACCATTTCACATCACATTTGTGGGTCTTGGTCTTCAACACATCCAGTGAAATTTTGAGCTGTCTGTGTTTGCTACAAGAGGAGATATCACAAAGTATGCGCTTTTGTTGTTTTCATTGCTTTCAATGCATTTTGGCATAAAACGAGCATTTGCTGTTTTCTCTTAAACGCAACATGGGAGAAAAACCATTTCACATCGCATTTGTGGGTCCTTGGTCTTCAACACATCCAGTGAAATTTTGAGCTGTCTGTGTTTGCTACAAGAGGAGATATCACAAAGTATGGACTTTTGTTATTTCCATTGCTTTCAATGCATTTTGGCCTAAAACTTGCATTTGCTGTTTTCTCTTAAACGCAACATGGGAGAAAAACCATTTCACATCACATTTGTGGGTCTTGGTCTTCAACACATCCAGTGAAATTTTGAGCTGTCTGTGTTTGCTACAAGAGGAGATATCACAAAGTATGCGCTTTTGTTGTTTTCATTGCTTTCAAAGCATTTTGGCCTAAAACGTGCATTTGCTGTTTTCTCTTAAACGCAACATGGGAGAAAAACCAATTCACATCACATTTGTGGGTCTTGGTCTTCAACACATCCAGTGAAATTTTGAGCTGTCTGTGTTTGCTACAAGAGGAGATATCACAAAGTATGCGCTTTTGTTATTTCCATTGCTTTCAATGCATTTTGGCCTAAAACTTGCATTTGCTGTTTTCTCTTAAACGCAACATGGGAGAAAAACCATTTCACATCACATTTGTGGGTCTTGGTCTTCAACACATCCAGTGAAATTTTGAGCTGTCTGTGTTTGCTACAAGAGGAGATAACACAAAGTATGCGTTTTTGTGTTTTCATTGCTTTCAATGCATTTTGGCCTAAAACGTGCGTTTGCTGTTTTCTCTTAAACGCAACATGGGAGAAAAACCATTTCACATCACATTTGTGGGTCTTGGTCTTCAACATATCCAGTGAAATTTTGAGCTGTCTGTGTTTGCTACAAGAGGAGATATCACAAAGTATGCGCTTTTGTTATTTCCATTGCTTTCAATGCATTTTGGCCTAAACTTGCATTTGCTGTTTTCTCTTAAACGCAACATGGGAGAAAAACCATTTCACATCACATTTGTGGGTTTTGGTCTTCAACATATCCAGTGAAATTTTGAGCTGTCTGTGTTTGCTACAAGAGGAGATAACACAAAGTATGCGCTTTTGTTGTTTCCATTGCTTTCAATGCATTTTGGCCTAAAACGTGCATTTGCTGTTTTCTCTTAAACGCAACATGGGAGAAAAACCATTTCACATCACATTTGTGGGTCTTGGTCTTCAACACATCCAGTGAAATTTTGAGCTGTCTGTGTTTGCTACAAGAGGAGATATCACAAAGTATGCGCTTTTGTTGTTTTCATTGCTTTCAATGCATTTTGGCCTAAAACGTGCATTTGCTGTTTTCTCTTAAACGCAAAATGGGAGAAAAACCATTTCACATCACATTTGTGGGTCTTGGTCTTCAACACATCCAGTGCAATTTTGAGCTGTCTGTGTTTGCTACAAGAGGAGATATCACAAAGTATGTGCTTTTGTTGTTTTCATTGCTTTCAATGCATTTTGGCCTAAAACGTGCATTTGCTGTTTTCTCTTAAACGCAACATGGGAGAAAAACCATTTCACATCACATTTGTGGGTCTTGGTCTTCAACACATCCAGTGCAATTTTGAGCTGTCTGTGTTTGCTACAAGAGGAGATATCACAAAGTATGGACTTTTGTTATTTCCATTGCTTTCAATGCATTTTGGCCTAAAACTTGCATTTGCTGTTTTCTCTTAAAAGCAACATGGGAGAAAAACCATTTCACATCACATTTGTGGGTCTTGGTCTTCAACACATCCAGTGAAATTTTGAGCTGTCCGTGTTTGCTACAAGAGGAGATATCACAAAGTATGCGCTTTTGTTATTTCCATTGCTTTCAATGCATTTTGGCCTAAAACTTGCATTTGCTGTTTTCTCTTAAACGCAACATGGGAGAAAAACCATTTCACATCACATTTGTGGGTTTTGGTGTTCAACACATCCAGTGAAATTTTGAGCTGTCTGTGTTTGCTACAAGAGGAGATAACACAAAGTATGCGCTTTTGTTGTTTCCATTGCTTTCAATGCATTTTGGCCTAAAACTTGCATTTGCTGTTTTCTCTTAAACGCAACATGGGAGAAAAACCATTTCACATCACATTTGTGGGTCTTGGTCTTCAACACATCCAGTGAAATTTTGAGCTGTCTGTGTTTGCTACAAGAGGAGATATCACAAAGTATGCGCTTTTGTTGTTTTCATTGCTTTCAAAGCATTTTGGCATAAAACGTGCATTTGCTGTTTTCTCTTAAACGCAACATGGGAGAAAAAACATTTCACATCACATTTGTGGGTCTTGGTCTTCAACACATCCAGTGAAATTTTGAGCTGTCTGTGTTTGCTACAAGAGGAGATATCACAAAGTATGCGCTTTTGTTATTTCCATTGCTTTCAATGCATTTTGGCCTAAAACTTGCATTTGCTGTTTTCTCTTAAACGCAACATGGGAGAAAAACCATTTCACATCACATTTGTGGGTCTTGGTCTTCAACACATCCAGTGAAATTTTGAGCTGTCTGTGTTTGCTACAAGAGGAGATAACACAAAGTATGCGCTTTTGTGTTTTCATTGCTTTCAATGCATTTTGGCCTAAAACGTGCGTTTGCTGTTTTCTCTTAAACGCAACATGGGAGAAAAACCATTTCACATCACATTTGTGGGTCTTGGTCTTCAACATATCCAGTGAAATTTTGAGCTGTCTGTGTTTGCTACAAGAGGAGATATCACAAAGTATGCGCTTTTGTTATTTCCATTGCTTTCAATGCATTTTGGCCTAAAACTTGCATTTGCTGTTTTCTCTTAAACGCAACATGGGAGAAAAACCATTTCACATCACATTTGTGGGTTTTGGTCTTCAACATATCCCATGAAATTTTGAGCTGTCTGTGTTTGCTACAAGAGGAGATAACACAAAGTATGCGCTTTTGTTGTTTCCATTGCTTTCGATGCATTTTGGCCTAAAACGTGCATTTGCTGTTTTATCTTAAACGCAACATGGGAGAAAAACCATTTCACATCACATTTGTGGGTCTTGGTCTTCAACACATCCAGTGAAATTTTGAGCTGTCTGTGTTTGCTACAAGAGGAGATATCACAAAGTATGCGCTTTTGTTGTTTCCATTGCTTTCAATGCATTTTGGCCTAAAACGTGCATTTGCTGTTTTCTCTTAAACGCAACATGGGAGAAAAACCATTTCACATCACATTTGTGGGTCTTGGTCTTCAACACATCCAGTGAAATTTTGAGCTGTCTGTGTTTGCTACAAGAGGAGATATCACAAAGTATGCGCTTTTGTTGTTTTCATTGCTTTCAATGCATTTTGGCCTAAAACGTGCATTTGCTGTTTTCTCTTAAACGCAAAATGGGAGAAAAACCATTTCACATCACGTTTGTGGGTCTTGGTCTTCAACACATCCAGTGCAATTTTGAGCTGTCTGTGTTTGCTACAAGAGGAGATATCACAAAGTATGCGCTTTTGTTATTTCCATTGCTTTCAATGCATTTTGGCCTAAAACTTGCATTTGCTGTTTTCTCTTAAACGCAACATGGGAGAAAAACCATTTCACATCACATTTGTGGGTTTTGGTCTTCAACATATCCAGTGAAATTTTGAGCTGTCTGTGTTTGCTACAAGAGGAGATAACACAAAGTATGCGCTTTTGTTGTTTCCATTGCTTTCAATGCATTTTGGCCTAAAACGTGCATTTGCTGTTTTCTCTTAAACGCAACATGGGAGAAAAACCATTTCACATCACATTTGTGGGTCTTGGTCTTCAAAACATCCAGTGAAATTTTGAGCTGTCTGTGTTTGCTACAAGAGGAGATATCACAAAGTATGCGCTTTTGTTGTTTTCATTGCTTTCAATGCATTTTGGCCTAAAACGTGCATTTGCTGTTTTCTCTTAAACGCAAAATGGGAGAAAAACCATTTCACATCACATTTGTGGGTCTTGGTCTTCAACACATCCAGTGCAATTTTGAGCTGTCTGTGTTTGCTACAAGAGGAGATATCACAAAGTATGTGCTTTTGTTGTTTTCATTGCTTTCAATGCATTTTGGCCTAAAACGTGCATTTGCTGTTTTCTCTTAAACGCAACATGGGAGAAAAACCATTTCACATCACATTTGTGGGTCTTGGTCTTCAACACATCCAGTGCAATTTTGAGCTGTCTGTGTTTGCTACAAGAGGAGATATCACAAAGTATGGACTTTTGTTATTTCCATTGCTTTCAATGCATTTTGGCCTAAAACTTGCATTTGCTGTTTTCTCTTAAAAGCAACATGGGAGAAAAACCATTTCACATCACATTTGTGGGTCTTGGTCTTCAACACATCCAGTGAAATTTTGAGCTGTCCGTGTTTGCTACAAGAGGAGATATCACAAAGTATGCGCTTTTGTTATTTCCATTGCTTTCAATGCATTTTGGCCTAAAACTTGCATTTGCTGTTTTCTCTTAAACGCAACATGGGAGAAAAACCATTTCACATCACATTTGTGGGTTTTGGTGTTCAACACATCCAGTGAAATTTTGAGCTGTCTGTGTTTGCTACAAGAGGAGATAACACAAAGTATGCGCTTTTGTTGTTTCCATTGCTTTCAATGCATTTTGGCCTAAAACTTGCATTTGCTGTTTTCTCTTAAACGCAACATGGGAGAAAAACCATTTCACATCACATTTGTGGGTCTTGGTCTTCAACACATCCAGTGAAATTTTGAGCTGTCTGTGTTTGCTACAAGAGGAGATATCACAAAGTATGCGCTTTTGTTGTTTTCATTGCTTTCAAAGCATTTTGGCATAAAACGTGCATTTGCTGTTTTCTCTTAAACGCAACATGGGAGAAAAAACATTTCACATCACATTTGTGGGTCTTGGTCTTCAACACATCCAGTGAAATTTTGAGCTGTCTGTGTTTGCTACAAGAGGAGATATCACAAAGTATGCGCTTTTGTTATTTCCATTGCTTTCAATGCATTTTGGCCTAAAACTTGCATTTGCTGTTTTCTCTTAAACGCAACATGGGAGAAAAACCATTTCACATCACATTTGTGGGTCTTGGTCTTCAACACATCCAGTGAAATTTTGAGCTGTCTGTGTTTGCTACAAGAGGAGATAACACAAAGTATGCGCTTTTGTGTTTTCATTGCTTTCAATGCATTTTGGCCTAAAACGTGCGTTTGCTGTTTTCTCTTAAACGCAACATGGGAGAAAAACCATTTCACATCACATTTGTGGGTCTTGGTCTTCAACATATCCAGTGAAATTTTGAGCTGTCTGTGTTTGCTACAAGAGGAGATATCACAAAGTATGCGCTTTTGTTATTTCCATTGCTTTCAATGCATTTTGGCCTAAAACTTGCATTTGCTGTTTTCTCTTAAACGCAACATGGGAGAAAAACCATTTCACATCACATTTGTGGGTTTTGGTCTTCAACATATCCCATGAAATTTTGAGCTGTCTGTGTTTGCTACAAGAGGAGATAACACAAAGTATGCGCTTTTGTTGTTTCCATTGCTTTCAATGCATTTTGGCCTAAAACGTGCATTTGCTGTTTTCTCTTAAACGCAACATGGGAGAAAAACCATTTCACATCACATTTGTGGGTCTTGGTCTTCAACACATCCAGTGAAATTTTGAGCTGTCTGTGTTTGCTACAAGAGGAGATATCACAAAGTATGCGCTTTTGTTGTTTCCATTGCTTTCAATGCATTTTGGCCTAAAACGTGCATTTGCTGTTTTCTCTTAAACGCAACATGGGAGAAAAACCATTTCACATCACATTTGTGGGTCTTGGTCTTCAACACATCCAGTGAAATTTTGAGCTGTCTTTGTTTGCTACAAGAGGAGATATCACAAAGTATGCGCTTTTGTTGTTTTCATTGCTTTCAATGCATTTTGGCCTAAAACGTGCATTTGCTGTTTTCTCTTAAACGCAAAATGGGAGAAAAACCATTTCACATCACATTTGTGGGTCTTGGTCTTCAACACATCCAGTGCAATTTTGAGCTGTCTGTGTTTGCTACAAGAGGAGATATCACAAAGTATGTGCTTTTGTTGTGTTCATTGCTTTCAATGCATTTTGGCCTAAAACGTGCATTTGCTGTTTTCTCTTAAACGCAACATGGGAGAAAAACCATTTCACATCACATTTGTGGGTCTTGGTCTTCAACACATCCAGTGCAATTTTGAGCTGTCTGTGTTTGCTACAAGAGGAGATATCACAAAGTATGGACTTTTGTTATTTCCATTGCTTTCAATGCATTTTGGCCTAAAACTTGCATTTGATGTTTTCTCTTAAAAGCAACATGGGAGAAAAACCATTTCACATCACATTTGTGGGTCTTGGTCTTCAACACATCCAGTGAAATTTTGAGCTGTCCGTGTTTGCTACAAGAGGAGATATCACAAAGTATGCGCTTTTGTTATTTCCATTGCTTTCAATGCATTTTGGCCTAAAACTTGCATTTGCTGTTTTCTCTTAAACGCAACATGGGAGAAAAACCATTTCACATCACATTTGTGGGTTTTGGTGTTCAACACATCCAGTGAAATTTTGAGCTGTCTGTGTTTGCTACAAGAGGAGATAACACAAAGTATGCGCTTTTGTTGTTTCCATTGCTTTCAATGCATTTTGGCCTAAAACGTGCATTTGCTGTTTTCTCTTAAACGCAACATGGGAGAAAAACCATTTCACATCACATTTGTGGGTCTTGGTCTTCAACACATCCAGTGAAATTTTGAGCTGTCTGTGTTTGCTACAAGAGGAGATATCACAAAGTATGCGCTTTTGTTGTTTCCATTGCTTTCAATGCATTTTGGCCTAAAACGTGCATTTGCTGTTTTCTCTTAAACGCAACATGGGAGAAAAACCATTTCACATCACATTTGTGGGTCTTGGTCTTCAACACATCCAGTGAAATTTTGAGCTGTCTGTGTTTGCTACAATAGGAGATGTCACAAAGTATGCGCTTTTGTTGTTTTCATTGCTTTCAATGCATTTTGGCCTAAAACGTGCATTTGCTGTTTTCTCTTAAACGCAACATGGGAGAAAAACCATTTCACATCACATTTGTGGGTCTTGGTCTTCAACACATCCAGTGAAATTTTGAGCTGTCTGTGTTTGCTACAAGAGGAGATATCACAAAGTATGCACTTTTGTTATTTCCATTGCTTTCAATGCATTTTGGCCTAAAACTTGCATTTGCTGTTTTCTCTTAAACGCAACATGGGAGAAAAACCATTTCACATCACATTTGTGGGTCTTGGTCTTCAACACATCCAGTGAAATTTTGAGCTGTCTGTGTTTGCTACAAGAGGAGATATCACAAAGTATGTGCTTTTGTTGTTTTCATTGCTTTCAATGCATTTTGGCATAAAACGAGCATTTGCTGTTTTCTCTTAAACGCAACATGGGAGAAAAACCATTTCACATCACATTTGTGCGTCTTGGTCTTCAACACATCCAGTGAAATTTTGAGCTGTCTGTGTTTGCTACAAGAGGAGATATCACAAAGTATGTGCTTTTGTTGTTTTCATTGCTTTCAAAGCATTTTGGCCTAAAACGTGCATTTGCTGTTTTCTCTTAAACGCAACATGGGAGAAAAACCATTTCACATCACATTTGTGGGTATTGGTCTTCAACACATCCAGTGAAATTTTGAGCTGTCTGTGTTTGCTACAAGAGGAGATATCACAAAGTATGCGCTTTTGTTGTTTTCATTGCTTTCAATGCATTTTGGCCTAAAACGTGCATTTGCTGTTTTCTCTTAAACGCAACATGGGAGAAAAACCATTTCACATCACATTTGTGGGTCTTGGTCTTCAACACATCCAGTGAAATTTTGAGCTGTCTGTGTTTGCTACAAGAGGAGATATCACAAAGTATGCGTTTTTGTTGTTTTCATTGCTTTCAATGCATTTTGGCATAAAACGAGCATTTGCTGTTTTCTCTTAAACGCAACATGGGAGAAAAACCATTTCACATCACATTTGTGGGTCTTGGTCTTCAACACATCCTGTGAAATTTTGAGCTGTCTGTGTTTGCTACAAGAGGAGATATCACAAAGTATGCGCTTTTGTTATTTCCATTGCTTTCAATGCATTTTGGCCTAAAACTTGCATTTGCTGTTTTCTCTTAAACGCAACATGGGAGAAAAACGATTTCACATCACATTTGTGGGTCTTGGTCTTCAACACATCCAGTGAAATTTTGAGCTGTCTGTGTTTGCTACAAGAGGAGATATCACAAAGTATGCGCTTTTGTTGTTTCCATTGCTTTCAATGCATTTTGGCCTAAAACGTGCATTTGCTGTTTTCTCTTAAACGCAACATGGGAGAAAAACCTTTTAACATCATATTTGTGGGTCTTGGTCTTCAACACATCCAGTGCAATTTTGAGCTGTCCGTATTTGCTACAAGAGGAGATATCACAAAGTATGGACTTTTGTTATTTCCATTGCTTTCAATGCATTTTGGCCTAAAACTTGCATTTGCTGTTTTCTCTTAAAAGCAACATGGGAGAAAAACCATTTCACATCACATTTGTGGGTCTTGGTCTTCAACACATCCAGTGAAATTTTGAGCTGTCCGTGTTTGCTACAAGAGGAGATATCTCAAAGTATGCGCTTTTGTTATTTCCATTGCTTTCAATGCATTTTGGCCTAAAACTTGCATTTGCTGTTTTCTCTTAAACGCAACATTGGAGAAAAACAATTTCACATCACATTTGTGGGTTTTGGTCTTCAACACATCCTGTGAAATTTTGAGCTGTCTGTGTTTGCTACAAGAGGAGATAACACAAAGTATGCGCTTTTGTTGTTTCCATTGCTTTCAATGCATTTTGGCCTAAAACGTGCATTTGCTGTTTTCTCTTAAACGCAACATGGGAGAAAAACCATTTCACATCACATTTGTGGGTCTTGGTCTTCAACACATCCAGTGAAATTTTGAGCTGTCTGTGTTTGCTACAAGAGGAGATATCACAAAGTATGCGCTTTTGTTGTTTCCATTGCTTTCAATGCATTTTGGCCTAAAATGTGCATTTGCTGTTTTCTCTTAAACGCAACATGGGAGAAAAACCATTTCACATCACATATGTGGGTCTTCGTCTTCAACACATCCAGTGAAATTTTGAGCTGTCTGTGTTTGCTACAAGAGGAGATATCACTAAGTATGCGCTTTTGTTGTTTTCATTGCTTTCAATGCATTTTGGCCTAAAACGTGCATTTGCTGTTTTCTCTTAAACGCAACATGGGAGAAAAACCATTTCACATCACATTTGTGGGTCTTGGTCTTCAACACATCCAGTGAAATTTTGAGCTGTCTGTGTTTGCTACAAGAGGAGATATCACAAAGTATGGACTTTTGTTATTTCCATTGCTTTCAATGCATTTTGGCCTAAAACTTGCATTTGCTGTTTTCTCTTAAACGCAAAATGGGAGAAAAACCATTTCACATCACATTTGTGGGTAATGGTCTTCAACACATCCAGTGAAATTTTGAGCTGTCTGTGTTTGCTACAAGAGGAGATATCACAAAGTATGCGCTTTTGATGTTTTCATTGCTTTCAATGCATTTTGGCATAAAACGAGCATTTGCTGTTTTCTCTTAAACGCAACATGGGAGAAAAACCATTTCACATCACATTTGTGGGTTTTGGTCTTCAACACATCCAGTGAACTTTTGAGCTGTCTGTGTTTGCTACAAGAGGAGCTATCACAAAGTATGCGCTTTTGTTGTTTTCATTGCTTTCAATGCATTTTGGCCTAAAACTTGCATTTGCTGTTTTCTCTTAAACGCAACATGGGAGAAAAACGATTTCACATCACATTTGTGGGTCTTGGTCTTCAACACATCCAGTGAAATTTTGAGCTGTCTGTGTTTGCTACAAGAGGAGATATCACAAAGTATGCGCTTTTGTTGTTTCCATTGCTTTCAATGCATTTTGGCCTAAAACGTGCATTTGCTGTTTTCTCTTAAACGCAACATGGGAGAAAAACCTTTTAACATCATATTTGTGGGTCTTGGTCTTCAACACATCCAGTGCAATTTTGAGCTGTCCGTATTTGCTACAAGAGGAGATATCACAAAGTATGGACTTTTGTTATTTCCATTGCTTTCAATGCATTTTGGCCTAAAACTTGCATTTGCTGTTTTCTCTTAAAAGCAACATGGGAGAAAAACCATTTCACATCACATTTGTGGGTCTTGGTCTTCAACACATCCAGTGAAATTTTGAGCTGTCCGTGTTTGCTACAAGAGGAGATATCTCAAAGTATGCGCTTTTGTTATTTCCATTGCTTTCAATGCATTTTGGCCTAAAACTTGCATTTGCTGTTTTCTCTTAAACGCAACATTGGAGAAAAACAATTTCACATCACATTTGTGGGTTTTGGTCTTCAACACATCCTGTGAAATTTTGAGCTGTCTGTGTTTGCTACAAGAGGAGATAACACAAAGTATGCGCTTTTGTTGTTTCCATTGCTTTCAATGCATTTTGGCCTAAAACGTGCATTTGCTGTTTTCTCTTAAACGCAACATGGGAGAAAAACCATTTCACATCACATTTGTGGGTCTTGGTCTTCAACACATCCAGTGAAATTTTGAGCTGTCTGTGTTTGCTACAAGAGGAGATATCACAAAGTATGCGCTTTTGTTGTTTCCATTGCTTTCAATGCATTTTGGCCTAAAATGTGCATTTGCTGTTTTCTCTTAAACGCAACATGGGAGAAAAACCATTTCACATCACATATGTGGGTCTTCGTCTTCAACACATCCAGTGAAATTTTGAGCTGTCTGTGTTTGCTACAAGAGGAGATATCACTAAGTATGCGCTTTTGTTGTTTTCATTGCTTTCAATGCATTTTGGCCTAAAACGTGCATTTGCTGTTTTCTCTTAAACGCAACATGGGAGAAAAACCATTTCACATCACATTTGTGGGTCTTGGTCTTCAACACATCCAGTGAAATTTTGAGCTGTCTGTGTTTGCTACAAGAGGAGATATCACAAAGTATGGACTTTTGTTATTTCCATTGCTTTCAATGCATTTTGGCCTAAAACTTGCATTTGCTGTTTTCTCTTAAACGCAAAATGGGAGAAAAACCATTTCACATCACATTTGTGGGTAATGGTCTTCAACACATCCAGTGAAATTTTGAGCTGTCTGTGTTTGCTACAAGAGGAGATATCACAAAGTATGCGCTTTTGATGTTTTCATTGCTTTCAATGCATTTTGGCATAAAACGAGCATTTGCTGTTTTCTCTTAAACGCAACATGGGAGAAAAACCATTTCACATCACATTTGTGGGTTTTGGTCTTCAACACATCCAGTGAACTTTTGAGCTGTCTGTGTTTGCTACAAGAGGAGCTATCACAAAGTATGCGCTTTTGTTGTTTTCATTGCTTTCAATGCATTTTGGCCTAAAACGTGCATTTGCTGTTTTCTCTTAAACGCAACATGGGAGAAAAACCATTTCACATCACATTTGTGGGTCTTGGTCTTCAACACATCCAGTGAAATTTTGAGCTGTCTGTGTTTGCTACAAGAGGAGATATCACAAAGTATGCGCTTTTGTTGTTTCCATTGCTTTCAATGCATTTTGGCCTAAAACGTGCATTTGCTGTTTTCTCTTAAACGCAACATGGGAGAAAAACCATTTCACATCACATTTGTGGGTCTTGGTCTTCAACACATCCAGTGAAATTTTGAGCTGTCTGTGTTTGCTACAAGAGGAGATATCACAAAGTATGCGCTTTTGTTGTTTTCATTGCTTTCAATGCATTTTGGCATAAAACGAGCATTTGCTGTTTTCTCTTAAACGCAACATGGGAGAAAAACCATTTCACATCGCATTTGTGGGTCTTGGTCTTCAACACATCCAGTGAAATTTTGAGCTGTCTGTGTTTGCTACAAGAGGAGATATCACAAAGTATGCGCTTTTGTTATTTCCATTGCTTTCAATGCATTTTGGCCTAAAACTTGCATTTGCTGTTTTCTCTTAAACGCAACATGGGAGAAAAACCATTTCACATCACATTTGTGGGTCTTGGTCTTCAACACATCCAGTGAAATTTTGAGCTGTCTGTGTTTGCTACAAGAGGAGATATCACAAAGTATGCGCTTTTGTTGTTTTCATTGCTTTCAATGCATTTTGGCATAAAACGAGCATTTGCTGTTTTCTCTTAAACGCAACATGGGAGAAAAACCATTTCACATCGCATTTGTGGGTCTTGGTCTTCAACACATCCAGTGAAATTTTGAGCTGTCTGTGTTTGCTACAAGAGGAGATATCACAAAGTATGCGCTTTTGTTATTTCCATTGCTTTCAATGCATTTTGGCCTAAAACTTGCATTTGCTGTTTTCTCTTAAACGCAACATGGGAGAAAAACCATTTCACATCACATTTGTGGGTCTTGGTCTTCAACACATCCAGTGAAATTTTGAGCTGTCTGTGTTTGCTACAAGAGGAGATATCACAAAGTATGCGCTTTTGTTGTTTTCATTGCTTTCAAAGCATTTTGGCATAAAACGTGCATTTGCTGTTTTCTCTTAAACGCAACATGGGAGAAAAACCATTTCACATCACATTTGTGGGTCTTGGTCTTCAACACATCCAGTGAAATTTTGAGCTGTCTGTGTTTGCTACAAGAGGAGATATCACAAAGTATGCGCTTTTGTTATTTCCATTGCTTTCAATGCATTTTGGCCTAAAACTTGCATTTGCTGTTTTCTCTTAAACGCAACATGGGAGAAAAACCATTTCACATCACATTTGTGGGTCTTGGTCTTCAACACATCCAGTGAAATTTTGAGCTGTCTGTGTTTGCTACAAGAGGAGATATCACAAAGTATGCGCTTTTGTTGTTTCCATTGCTTTCAATGCATTTTGGCCTAAAACGTGCATTTGCTGTTTTCTCTTAAACGCAACATGGGAGAAAAACCATTTCACATCACATTTGTGGGTCTTGGTCTTCAACACATCCAGTGAAATTTTGAGCTGTCTGTGTTTGCTACAATAGGAGATATCACAAAGTATGCGCTTTTGTTGTTTTCATTGCTTTCAATGCATTTTGGCCTAAAACGTGCATTTGCTGTTTTCTCTTAAACGCAACATGGGAGAAAAACCATTTCACATCACATTTGTGGGTCTTGGTCTTCAACACATCCAGTGAAATTTTGAGCTGTCTGTGTTTGCTACAAGAGGAGATATCACAAAGTATGCACTTTTGTTATTTCCATTGCTTTCAATGCATTTTGGCCTAAAACTTGCATTTGCTGTTTTCTCTTAAACGCAACATGGGAGAAAAACCATTTCACATCACATTTGTGGGTCTTGGTCTTCAACACATCCAGTGAAATTTTGAGCTGTCTGTGTTTGCTACAAGAGGAGATATCACAAAGTATGTGCTTTTGTTGTTTTCATTGCTTTCAATGCATTTTGGCATAAAACGAGCATTTGCTGTTTTCTCTTAAACGCAACATGGGAGAAAAACCATTTCACATCACATTTGTGCGTCTTGGTCTTCAACACATCCAGTGAAATTTTGAGCTGTCTGTGTTTGCTACAAGAGGAGATATCACAAAGTATGTGCTTTTGTTGTTTTCATTGCTTTCAAAGCATTTTGGCCTAAAACGTGCATTTGCTGTTTTCTCTTAAACGCAATATGGGAGAAAAACCATTTCACATCACATTTGTGGGTATTGGTCTTCAACACATCCAGTGAAATTTTGAGCTGTCTGTGTTTGCTACAAGAGGAGATATCACAAAGTATGCGCTTTTGTTGTTTTCATTGCTTTCAATGCATTTTGGCCTAAAACGTGCATTTGCTGTTTTCTCTTAAACGCAACATGGGAGAAAAACCATTTCACATCACATTTGTGGGTCTTGGTCTTCAACACATCCAGTGAAATTTTGAGCTGTCTGTGTTTGCTACAAGAGGAGATATCACAAAGTATGCGTTTTTGTTGTTTTCATTGCTTTCAATGCATTTTGGCATAAAACGAGCATTTGCTGTTTTCTCTTAAACGCAACATGGGAGAAAAACCATTTCACATCACATTTGTGGGTCTTGGTCTTCAACACATCCTGTGAAATTTTGAGCTGTCTGTGTTTGCTACAAGAGGAGATATCACAAAGTATGCGCTTTTGTTATTTCCATTGCTTTCAATGCATTTTGGCCTAAAACTTGCATTTGCTGTTTTCTCTTAAACGCAACATGGGAGAAAAACGATTTCACATCACATTTGTGGGTCTTGGTCTTCAACACATCCAGTGAAATTTTGAGCTGTCTGTGTTTGCTACAAGAGGAGATATCACAAAGTATGCGCTTTTGTTGTTTCCATTGCTTTCAATGCATTTTGGCCTAAAACGTGCATTTGCTGTTTTCTCTTAAACGCAACATGGGAGAAAAACCTTTTAACATCATATTTGTGGGTCTTGGTCTTCAACACATCCAGTGCAATTTTGAGCTGTCCGTATTTGCTACAAGAGGAGATATCACAAAGTATGGACTTTTGTTATTTCCATTGCTTTCAATGCATTTTGGCCTAAAACTTGCATTTGCTGTTTTCTCTTAAAAGCAACATGGGAGAAAAACCATTTCACATCACATTTGTGGGTCTTGGTCTTCAACACATCCAGTGAAATTTTGAGCTGTCCGTGTTTGCTACAAGAGGAGATATCTCAAAGTATGCGCTTTTGTTATTTCCATTGCTTTCAATGCATTTTGGCCTAAAACTTGCATTTGCTGTTTTCTCTTAAACGCAACATTGGAGAAAAACAATTTCACATCACATTTGTGGGTTTTGGTCTTCAACACATCCTGTGAAATTTTGAGCTGTCTGTGTTTGCTACAAGAGGAGATAACACAAAGTATGCGCTTTTGTTGTTTCCATTGCTTTCAATGCATTTTGGCCTAAAACGTGCATTTGCTGTTTTCTCTTAAACGCAACATGGGAGAAAAACCATTTCACATCACATTTGTGGGTCTTGGTCTTCAACACATCCAGTGAAATTTTGAGCTGTCTGTGTTTGCTACAAGAGGAGATATCACAAAGTATGCGCTTTTGTTGTTTCCATTGCTTTCAATGCATTTTGGCCTAAAATGTGCATTTGCTGTTTTCTCTTAAACGCAACATGGGAGAAAAACCATTTCACATCACATATGTGGGTCTTCGTCTTCAACACATCCAGTGAAATTTTGAGCTGTCTGTGTTTGCTACAAGAGGAGATATCACTAAGTATGCGCTTTTGTTGTTTTCATTGCTTTCAATGCATTTTGGCCTAAAACGTGCATTTGCTGTTTTCTCTTAAACGCAACATGGGAGAAAAACCATTTCACATCACATTTGTGGGTCTTGGTCTTCAACACATCCAGTGAAATTTTGAGCTGTCTGTGTTTGCTACAAGAGGAGATATCACAAAGTATGGACTTTTGTTATTTCCATTGCTTTCAATGCATTTTGGCCTAAAACTTGCATTTGCTGTTTTCTCTTAAACGCAAAATGGGAGAAAAACCATTTCACATCACATTTGTGGGTAATGGTCTTCAACACATCCAGTGAAATTTTGAGCTGTCTGTGTTTGCTACAAGAGGAGATATCACAAAGTATGCGCTTTTGATGTTTTCATTGCTTTCAATGCATTTTGGCATAAAACGAGCATTTGCTGTTTTCTCTTAAACGCAACATGGGAGAAAAACCATTTCACATCACATTTGTGGGTTTTGGTCTTCAACACATCCAGTGAACTTTTGAGCTGTCTGTGTTTGCTACAAGAGGAGCTATCACAAAGTATGCGCTTTTGTTGTTTTCATTGCTTTCAATGCATTTTGGCCTAAAACGTGCATTTGCTGTTTTCTCTTAAACGCAACATGGGAGAAAAACCATTTCACATCACATTTGTGGGTCTTGGTCTTCAACACATCCAGTGAAATTTTGAGCTGTCTGTGTTTGCTACAAGAGGAGATATCACAAAGTATGCGCTTTTGTTGTTTCCATTGCTTTCAATGCATTTTGGCCTAAAACGTGCATTTGCTGTTTTCTCTTAAACGCAACATGGGAGAAAAACCATTTCACATCACATTTGTGGGTCTTGGTCTTCAACACATCCAGTGAAATTTTGAGCTGTCTGTGTTTGCTACAAGAGGAGATATCACAAAGTATGCGCTTTTGTTGTTTTCATTGCTTTCAATGCATTTTGGCATAAAACGAGCATTTGCTGTTTTCTCTTAAACGCAACATGGGAGAAAAACCATTTCACATCGCATTTGTGGGTCTTGGTCTTCAACACATCCAGTGAAATTTTGAGCTGTCTGTGTTTGCTACAAGAGGAGATATCACAAAGTATGCGCTTTTGTTATTTCCATTGCTTTCAATGCATTTTGGCCTAAAACTTGCATTTGCTGTTTTCTCTTAAACGCAACATGGGAGAAAAACCATTTCACATCACATTTGTGGGTCTTGGTCTTCAACACATCCAGTGACATTTTGAGCTGTCTGTGTTTGCTACAAGAGGAGATATCACAAAGTATGCGCTTTTGTTGTTTTCATTGCTTTCAAAGCATTTTGGCATAAAACGTGCATTTGCTGTTTTCTCTTAAACGCAACATGGGAGAAAAACCATTTCACATCACATTTGTGGGTCTTGGTCTTCAACACATCCAGTGAAATTTTGAGCTGTCTGTGTTTGCTACAAGAGGAGATATCACAAAGTATGCGCTTTTGTTATTTCCATTGCTTTCAATGCATTTTGGCCTAAAACTTGCATTTGCTGTTTTCTCTTAAACGCAACATGGGAGAAAAACCATTTCACATCACATTTGTGGGTCTTGGTCTTCAACACATCCAGTGAAATTTTGAGCTGTCTGTGTTTGCTACAAGAGGAGATAACACAAAGTATGCGCTTTTGTGTTTTCATTGCTTTCAATGCATTTTGGCCTAAAACGTGCGTTTGCTGTTTTCTCTTAAACGCAACATGGGAGAAAAACCATTTCACATCACATTTGTGGGTCTTGGTCTTCAACATATCCAGTGAAATTTTGAGCTGTCTGTGTTTGCTACAAGAGGAGATATCACAAAGTATGCGCTTTTGTTATTTCCATTGCTTTCAATGCATTTTGGCCTAAAACTTGCATTTGCTGTTTTCTCTTAAACGCAACATGGGAGAAAAACCATTTCACATCACATTTGTGGGTTTTGGTCTTCAACACATCCAGTGAAATTTTGAGCTGTCTGTGTTTGCTACAAGAGGAGATATCACAAAGTATGCGCTTTTGTTGTTTTCATTGCTTTCAATGCATTTTGGCCTAAAACGTGCATTTGCTGTTTTCTCTTAAACGCAAAATGGGAGAAAAACCATTTCACATCACATTTGTGGGTCTTGGTCTTCAACACATCCAGTGCAATTTTGAGCTGTCTGTGTTTGCTACAAGAGGAGATATCACAAAGTATGTGCTTTTGTTGTTTTCATTGCTTTCAATGCATTTTGGCCTAAAACGTGCATTTGCTGTTTTCTCTTAAACGCAACATGGGAGAAAAACCATTTCACATCACATTTGTGGGTCTTGGTCTTCAACACATCCAGTGCAATTTTGAGCTGTCTGTGTTTGCTACAAGAGGAGATATCACAAAGTATGGACTTTTGTTATTTCCATTGCTTTCAATGCATTTTGGCCTAAAACTTGCATTTGCTGTTTTCTCTTAAAAGCAACATGGGAGAAAAACCATTTCACATCACATTTGTGGGTCTTGGTCTTCAACACATCCAGTGAAATTTTGAGCTGTCCGTGTTTGCTACAAGAGGAGATATCACAAAGTATGCGCTTTTGTTATTTCCATTGCTTTCAATGCATTTTGGCCTAAAACTTGCATTTGCTGTTTTCTCTTAAACGCAACATGGGAGAAAAACCATTTCACATCACATTTGTGGGTTTTGGTGTTCAACACATCCAGTGAAATTTTGAGCTGTCTGTGTTTGCTACAAGAGGAGATAACACAAAGTATGCGCTTTTGTTGTTTCCATTGCTTTCAATGCATTTTGGCCTAAAACGTGCATTTGCTGTTTTCTCTTAAACGCAACATGGGAGAAAAACCATTTCACATCACATTTGTGGGTCTTGGTCTTCAACACATCCAGTGAAATTTTGAGCTGTCTGTGTTTGCTACAAGAGGAGATATCACAAAGTATGTGCTTTTGTTGTTTCCATTGCTTTCAATGCATTTTGGCCTAAAACGTGCATTTGCTGTTTTCTCTTAAACGCAACATGGGAGAAAAACCATTTCACATCACATTTGTGGGTCTTGGTCTTCAACACATCCAGTGAAATTTTGAGCTGTCTGTGTTTGCTACAATAGGAGATATCACAAAGTATGCGCTTTTGTTGTTTTCATTGCTTTCAATGCATTTTGGCCTAAAACGTGCATTTGCTGTTTTCTCTTAAACGCAACATGGGAGAAAAAACATTTCACATCACATTTGTGGGTCTTGGTCTTCAACACATCCAGTGCAATTTTGAGCTGTCTGTGTTTGCTACAAGAGGAGATATCACAAAGTATGGACTTTTGTTATTTCCATTGCTTTCAATGCATTTTGGCCTAAAACTTGCATTTGCTGTTTTCTCTTAAAAGCAACATGGGAGAAAAACCATTTCACATCACATTTGTGGGTCTTGGTCTTCAACACATCCAGTGAAATTTTGAGCTGTCTGTGTTTGCTACAAGAGGAGATATCACAAAGTATGCACTTTTGTTATTTCCATTGCTTTCAATGCATTTTGGCCTAAAACTTGCATTTGCTGTTTTCTCTTAAACGCAACATGGGAGAAAAACCATTTCACATCACATTTGTGGGTCGGTCTTCAACACATCCAGTGAAATTTTGAGCTGTCTGTGTTTGCTACAAGAGGAGATATCACAAAGTATGTGCTTTTGTTGTTTTCATTGCTTTCAATGCATTTTGGCATAAAACGAGCATTTGCTGTTTTCTCTTAAACGCAACATGGGAGAAAAACCATTTCACATCACATTTGTGCGTCTTGGTCTTCAACACATCCAGGGAAATTTTGAGCTGTCTGTGTTTGCTACAAGAGGAGATACCACAAAGTATGTGCTTTTGTTGTTTTCATTGCTTTCAAAGCATTTTGGCCTAAAACGTGCATTTGCTGTTTCTCTTAAACGCAACATGGGAGAAAAACAATTTCACATCACATTTGTGGGTATTGGTCTTCAACACATCCAGTGAAATTTTGAGCTGTCTGTGTTTGCTACAAGAGGAGATATCACAAAGTATGCGCTTTTGTTGTTTTCATTGCTTTCAATGCATTTTGGCCTAAAACGTGCATTTGCTGTTTTCTCTTAAACGCAACATGGGAGAAAAACCATTTCACATCACATTTGTGGGTCTTGGTCTTCAACACATCCAGTGAAATTTTGAGCTGTCTGTGTTTGCTACAAGAGGAGATATCACAAAGTATGCGTTTTTGTTGTTTTCATTGCTTTCAATGCATTTTGGCATAAAACGAGCATTTGCTGTTTTCTCTTAAACGCAACATGGGAGAAAAACCATTTCACATCACATTTGTGGGTCTTGGTCTTCAACACATCCTGTGAAATTTTGAGCTGTCTGTGTTTGCTACAAGAGGAGATATCACAAAGTATGGACTTTTGTTATTTCCATTGCTTTCAATGCATTTTGGCCTAAAACTTGCATTTGCTGTTTTCTCTTAAAAGCAACATGGGAGAAAAACCATTTCACATCACATTTGTGGGTCTTGGTCTTCAACACATCCAGTGAAATTTTGAGCTGTCCGTGTTTGCTACAAGAGGAGATTTCACAAAGTATGCGCTTTTGTTATTTCCATTGCTTTCAATGCATTTTGGCCTAAAACTTGCATTTGCTGTTTTCTCTTAAACGCAACATGGGAGAAAAACCATTTCACATCACATTTGTGGGTTTTGGTGTTCAACACATCCAGTGAAATTTTGAGCTGTCTGTGTTTGCTACAAGAGGAGATAACACAAAGTATGCGCTTTTGTTGTTTCCATTGCTTTCAATGCATTTTGGCCTAAAACGTGCATTTGCTGTTTTCTCTTAAACGCAACATGGGAGAAAAACCATTTCACATCACATTTGTGGGTCTTGGTCTTCAACACATCCAGTGAAATTTTGAGCTGTCTGTGTTTGCTACAAGAGGAGATATCACAAAGTATGTGCTTTTGTTGTTTCCATTGCTTTCAATGCATTTTGGCCTAAAACGTGCATTTGCTGTTTTCTCTTAAACGCAACATGGGAGAAAAACCATTTCACATCACATTTGTGGGTCTTGGTCTTCAACACATCCAGTGAAATTTTGAGCTGTCTGTGTTTGCTACAATAGGAGATATCACAAAGTATGCGCTTTTGTTGTTTTCATTGCTTTCAATGCATTTTGGCCTAAAACGTGCATTTGCTGTTTTCTCTTAAACGCAACATGGGAGAAAAACCATTTCACATCACATTTGTGGGTCTTGGTCTTCAACACATCCAGTGCAATTTTGAGCTGTCTGTGTTTGCTACAAGAGGAGATATCACAAAGTATGGACTTTTGTTATTTCCATTGCTTTCAATGCATTTTGGCATAAAACTTGCATTTGCTGTTTTCTCTTAAAAGCAACATGGGAGAAAAACCATTTCACATCACATTTGTGGGTCTTGGTCTTCAACACATCCAGTGAAATTTTGAGCTGTCTGTGTTTGCTACAAGAGGAGATATCACAAAGTATGCACTTTTGTTATTTCCATTGCTTTCAATGCATTTTGGCCTAAAACTTGCATTTGCTGTTTTCTCTTAAACGCAACATGGGAGAAAAACCATTTCACATCACATTTGTGGGTCTTGGTCTTCAACACATCCAGTGAAATTTTGAGCTGTCTGTGTTTGCTACAAGAGGAGATATCACAAAGTATGTGCTTTTGTTGTTTTCATTGCTTTCAATGCATTTTGGCATAAAACGAGCATTTGCTGTTTTCTCTTAAACGCAACATGGGAGAAAAACCATTTCACATCACATTTGTGCGTCTTGGTCTTCAACACATCCAGTGAAATTTTGAGCTGTCTGTGTTTGCTACAAGAGGAGATATCACAAAGTATGTGCTTTTGTTGTTTTCATTGTTTTCTAAGCATTTTGGCCTAAAACGTGCATTTGCTGTTTTCTCTTAAACGCAACATGGGAGAAAAACCATTTCACATCACATTTGTGGGTATTGGTCTTCAACACATCCAGTGAAATTTTGAGCTGTCTGTGTTTGCTACAAGAGGAGATATCACAAAGTATGCGCTTTTGTTGTTTTCATTGCTTTCAATGCATTTTGGCCTAAAACGTGCATTTGCTGTTTTCTCTTAAACGCAACATGGGAGAAAAACCATTTCACATCACATTTGTGGGTCTTGGTCTTCAACACATCCAGTGAAATTTTGAGCTGTCTGTGTTTGCTACAAGAGGAGATATCACAAAGTATGCGTTTTTGTTGTTTTCATTGCTTTCAATGCATTTTGGCATAAAACGAGCATTTGCTGTTTTCTCTTAAACGCAACATGGGAGAAAAACCATTTCACATCACATTTGTGGGTCTTGGTCTTCAACACATCCTGTGAAATTTTGAGCTGTCTGTGTTTGCTACAAGAGGAGATATCACAAAGTATGGACTTTTGTTATTTCCATTGCTTTCAATGCATTTTGGCCTAAAACTTGCATTTGCTGTTTTCTCTTAAAAGCAACATGGGAGAAAAACCATTTCACATCACATTTGTGGGTCTTGGTCTTCAACACATCCAGTGAAATTTTGAGCTGTCTGTGTTTGCTACAAGAGGAGATATCACAAAGTATGCACTTTTGTTATTTCCATTGCTTTCAATGCATTTTGGCCTAAAACTTGCATTTGCTGTTTTCTCTTAAACGCAACATGGGAGAAAAACCATTTCACATCACATTTGTGGGTCTTGGTCTTCAACACATCCAGTGAAATTTTGAGCTGTCTGTGTTTGCTACAAGAGGAGATATCACAAAGTATGTGCTTTTGTTGTTTTCATTGCTTTCAATGCATTTTGGCATAAAACGAGAATTTGCTGTTTTCTCTTAAACGCAACATGGGAGAAAAACCATTTCACATCACATTTGTGCGTCTTGGTCTTCAACACATCCAGTGAAATTTTGAGCTGTCTGTGTTTGCTACAAGAGGAGATATCACAAAGTATGTGCTTTTGTTGTTTTCATTGCTTTCAATGCATTTTGGCCTAAAACGTGCATTTGCTGTTTTCTCTTAAACGCAACATGGGAGAAAAACCATTTCACATCACATTTGTGGGTATTGGTCTTCAACACATCCAGTGAAATTTTGAGCTGTCTGTGTTTGCTACAAGAGGAGATATCACAAAGTATGCGCTTTTGTTGTTTTCATTGCTTTCAATGCATTTTGGCCTAAAACGTGCATTTGCTGTTTTCTCTTAAATGCAACATGGGAGAAAAACCATTTCACATCACATTTGTGGGTCTTGGTCTTCAACACATCCAGTGAAATTTTGAGCTGTCTGTGTTTGCTACAAGAGGAGATATCACAAAGTATGCGTTTTTGTTGTTTTCATTGCTTTCAATGCATTTTGGCATAAAACGAGCATTTGCTGTTTTCTCTTAAACGCAACATGGGAGAAAAACCATTCCACATCACATTTGTGGGTCTTGGTCTTCAACACATCCTGTGAAATTTTGAGCTGTCTGTGTTTGCTACAAGAGGAGATATCACAAAGTATGCGCTTTTGTTATTTCCATTGCTTTCAATGCATTTTGGCCTAAAACTTGCATTTGCTGTTTTCTCTTAAACGCAACATGGGAGAAAAACGATTTCACATCACATTTGTGGGTTTTGGTCTTCAACACATCCAGTGAAATTTTGAGCTGTCTGTGTTTGCTACAAGAGGAGATATCACAAAGTATGCGCTTTTGTTGTTTCCATTGCTTTCAATGCATTTTGGCCTAAAACGTGCATTTGCTGTTTTCTCTTAAACGCAACATGGGAGAAAAACCTTTTAACATCATATTTGTGGGTCTTGGTCTTCAACACATCCAGTGCAATTTTGAGCTGTCCGTATTTGCTACAAGAGGAGATATCACAAAGTATGGACTTTTGTTATTTCCATTGCTTTCAATGCATTTTGGCCTAAAACTTGCATTTGCTGTTTTCTCTTAAAAGCAACATGGGAGATAAACCATTTCACATCACATTTGTGGGTCTTGGTCTTCAACACATCCAGTGAAATTTTGAGCTGTCCGTGTTTGCTACAAGAGGAGATATCTCAAAGTATGCGCTTTTGTTATTTCCATTGCTTTCAATGCATTTTGGCCTAAAACTTGCATTTGCTGTTTTCTCTTAAATGCAACATGGGAGAAAAACCATTTCACATCACATTTGTGGGTTTTGGTCTTCAACACATCCTGTGAAATTTTGAGCTGTCTGTGTTTGCTACAAGAGGAGATAACACAAAGTATGCGCTTTTGTTGTTTCCATTGCTTTCAATGCATTTTGGCCTAAAACGTGCATTTGCTGTTTTCTCTTAAACGCAACATGGGAGAAAAACCATTTCACATCACATTTGTGGGTCTTGGTCTTCAACACATCCAGTGAAATTTTGAGCTGTCTGTGTTTGCTACAAGAGGAGATACCACAAAGTATGTGCTTTTGTTGTTTTCATTGCTTTCAAAGCATTTTGGCCTAAAACGTGCATTTGCTGTTTCTCTTAAACGCAACATGGGAGAAAAACAATTTCACATCACATTTGTGGGTATTGGTCTTCAACACATCCAGTGAAATTTTGAGCTGTCTGTGTTTGCTACAAGAGGAGATATCACAAAGTATGCGCTTTTGTTGTTTTCATTGCTTTCAATGCATTTTGGCCTAAAACGTGCATTTGCTGTTTTCTCTTAAACGCAACATGGGAGAAAAACCATTTCACATCACATTTGTGGGTCTTGGTCTTCAACACATCCAGTGAAATTTTGAGCTGTCTGTGTTTGCTACAAGAGGAGATATCACAAAGTATGCATTTTTGTTGTTTTCATTGCTTTCAATGCATTTTGGCATAAAACGAGCATTTGCTGTTTTCTCTTAAACGCAACATGGGAGAAAAACCATTTCACATCACATTTGTGGGTCTTGGTCTTCAACACATCCTGTGAAATTTTGAGCTGTCTGTGTTTGCTACAAGAGGAGATATCACAAAGTATGGACTTTTGTTATTTCCATTGCTTTCAATGCATTTTGGCCTAAAACTTGCATTTGCTGTTTTCTCTTAAAAGCAACATGGGAGAAAAACCATTTCACATCACATTTGTGGGTCTTGGTCTTCAACACATCCAGTGAAATTTTGAGCTGTCCGTGTTTGCTACAAGAGGAGATATCTCAAAGTATGCGCTTTTGTTATTTCCATTGCTTTCAATGCATTTTGGCCTAAAACTTGCATTTGCTGTTTTCTCTTAAATGCAACATGGGAGAAAAACCATTTCACATCACATTTGTGGGTTTTGGTCTTCAACACATCCTGTGAAATTTTGAGCTGTCTGTGTTTGCTACAAGAGGAGATAACACAAAGTATGCGCTTTTGTTGTTTCCATTGCTTTCAATGCATTTTGGCCTAAAACGTGCATTTGCTGTTTTCTCTTAAACGCAACATGGGAGAAAAACCATTTCACATCACATTTGTGGGTCTTGGTCTTCAACACATCCAGTGAAATTTTGAGCTGTCTGTGTTTGCTACAAGAGGAGATACCACAAAGTATGTGCTTTTGTTGTTTTCATTGCTTTCAAAGCATTTTGGCCTAAAACGTGCATTTGCTGTTTCTCTTAAACGCAACATGGGAGAAAAACAATTTCACATCACATTTGTGGGTATTGGTCTTCAACACATCCAGTGAAATTTTGAGCTGTCTGTGTTTGCTACAAGAGGAGATATCACAAAGTATGCGCTTTTGTTGTTTTCATTGCTTTCAATGCATTTTGGCCTAAAACGTGCATTTGCTGTTTTCTCTTAAACGCAACATGGGAGAAAAACCATTTCACATCACATTTGTGGGTCTTGGTCTTCAACACATCCAGTGAAATTTTGAGCTGTCTGTGTTTGCTACAAGAGGAGATATCACAAAGTATGCATTTTTGTTGTTTTCATTGCTTTCAATGCATTTTGGCATAAAACGAGCATTTGCTGTTTTCTCTTAAACGCAACATGGGAGAAAAACCATTTCACATCACATTTGTGGGTCTTGGTCTTCAACACATCCTGTGAAATTTTGAGCTGTCTGTGTTTGCTACAAGAGGAGATATCACAAAGTATGGACTTTTGTTATTTCCATTGCTTTCAATGCATTTTGGCCTAAAACTTGCATTTGCTGTTTTCTCTTAAAAGCAACATGGGAGAAAAACCATTTCACATCACATTTGTGGGTCTTGGTCTTCAACACATCCAGTGAAATTTTGAGCTGTCCGTGTTTGCTACAAGAGGAGATATCACAAAGTATGCGCTTTTGTTATTTCCATTGCTTTCAATGCATTTTGGCCTAAAACTTGCATTTGCTGTTTTCTCTTAAACGCAACATGGGAGAAAAACCATTTCACATCACATTTGTGGGTTTTGGTGTTCAACACATCCAGTGAAATTTTGAGCTGTCTGTGTTTGCTACAAGAGGAGATAACACAAAGTATGCGCTTTTGTTGTTTCCATTGCTTTCAATGCATTTTGGCCTAAAACGTGCATTTGCTGTTTTCTCTTAAACGCAACATGGGAGAAAAACCATTTCACATCACATTTGTGGGTTTTGGTCTTCAACACATCCAGTGAAATTTTGAGCTGTCTGTGTTTGCTACAAGAGGAGATATCACAAAGTATGTGCTTTTGTTGTTTCCATTGCTTTCAATGCATTTTGGTATAAAACGTGCATTTGCTGTTTTCTCTTAAACGCAACATGGGAGAAAAACCATTTCACATCACATTTGTGGGTCTTGGTCTTCAACACATCCAGTGAAATTTTGAGCTGTCTGTGTTTGCTACAATAGGAGATATCACAAAGTATGCGCTTTTGTTGTTTTCATTGCTTTCAATGCATTTTGGCCTAAAAAGTGCATTTGCTGTTTTCTCTTAAACGCAACATGGGAGAAAAACCATTTCACATCACATTTGTGGGTCTTGGTCTTCAACACATCCAGTGCAATTTTGAGCTGTCTGTGTTTGCTACAAGAGGAGATATCACAAAGTATGGACTTTTGTTATTTCCATTGCTTTCAATGCATTTTGGCCTAAAACTTGCATTTGCTGTTTTCTCTTAAAAGCAACATGGGAGAAAAACCATTTCACATCACATTTGTGGGTCTTGGTCTTCAACACATCCAGTGAAATTTTGAGCTGTCTGTGTTTGCTACAAGAGGAGATATCACAAAGTATGCACTTTTGTTATTTCCATTGCTTTCAATGCATTTTGGCCTAAAACTTGCATTTGCTGTTTTCTCTTAAACGCAACATGGGAGAAAAACCATTTCACATCACATTTGTGGGTCTTGGTCTTCAACACATCCAGTGAAATTTTGAGCTGTCTGTGTTTGCTACAAGAGGAGATATCACAAAGTATGTGCTTTTGTTGTTTTCATTGCTTTCAATGCATTTTGGCATAAAACGAGCATTTGCTGTTTTCTCTTAAACGCAACATGGGAGAAAAACCATTTCACATCACATTTGTGCGTCTTGGTCTTCAACACATCCAGTGAAATTTTGAGCTGTCTGTGTTTGCTACAAGAGGAGATATCACAAAGTATGTGCTTTTGTTGTTTTCATTGTTTTCTAAGCATTTTGGCCTAAAACGTGCATTTGCTGTTTTCTCTTAAACGCAACATGGGAGAAAAACCATTTCACATCACATTTGTGGGTATTGGTCTTCAACACATCCAGTGAAATTTTGAGCTGTCTGTGTTTGCTACAAGAGGAGATATCACAAAGTATGCGCTTTTGTTGTTTTCATTGCTTTCAATGCATTTTGGCCTAAAACGTGCATTTGCTGTTTTCTCTTAAACGCAACATGGGAGAAAAACCATTTCACATCACATTTGTGGGTCTTGGTCTTCAACACATCCAGTGAAATTTTGAGCTGTCTGTGTTTGCTACAAGAGGAGATATCACAAAGTATGCGTTTTTGTTGTTTTCATTGCTTTCAATGCATTTTGGCATAAAACGAGCATTTGCTGTTTTCTCTTAAACGCAACATGGGAGAAAAACCATTTCACATCACATTTGTGGGTCTTGGTCTTCAACACATCCTGTGAAATTTTGAGCTGTCTGTGTTTGCTACAAGAGGAGATATCACAAAGTATGGACTTTTGTTATTTCCATTGCTTTCAATGCATTTTGGCCTAAAACTTGCATTTGCTGTTTTCTCTTAACAGCAACATGGGAGAAAAACCATTTCACATCACATTTGTGGGTCTTGGTCTTCAACACATCCAGTGAAATTTTGAGCTGTCTGTGTTTGCTACAAGAGGAGATATCACAAAGTATGCACTTTTGTTATTTCCATTGCTTTCAATGCATTTTGGCCTAAAACTTGCATTTGCTGTTTTCTCTTAAACGCAACATGGGAGAAAAACCATTTCACATCACATTTGTGGGTCTTGGTCTTCAACACATCCAGTGAAATTTTGAGCTGTCTGTGTTTGCTACAAGAGGAGATATCACAAAGTATGTGCTTTTGTTGTTTTCATTGCTTTCAATGCATTTTGGCATAAAACGAGCATTTGCTGTTTTCTCTTAAACGCAACATGGGAGAAAAACCATTTCACATCACATTTGTGCGTCTTGGTCTTCAACACATCCAGTGAAATTTTGAGCTGTCTGTGTTTGCTACAAGAGGAGATATCACAAAGTATGTGCTTTTGTTGTTTTCATTGCTTTCAAAGCATTTTGGCCTAAAACGTGCATTTGCTGTTTTCTCTTAAACGCAACATGGGAGAAAAACCATTTCACATCACATTTGTGGGTATTGGTCTTCAACACATCCAGTGAAATTTTGAGCTGTCTGTGTTTGCTACAAGAGGAGATATCACAAAGTATGCGCTTTTGTTGTTTTCATTGCTTTCAATGCATTTTGGCCTAAAACGTGCATTTGCTGTTTTCTCTTAAATGCAACATGGGAGAAAAACCATTTCACATCACATTTGTGGGTCTTGGTCTTCAACACATCCAGTGAAATTTTGAGCTGTCTGTGTTTGCTACAAGAGGAGATATCACAAAGTATGCGTTTTTGTTGTTTTCATTGCTTTCAATGCATTTTGGCATAAAACGAGCATTTGCTGTTTTCTCTTAAACGCAACATGGGAGAAAAACCATTCCACATCACATTTGTGGGTCTTGGTCTTCAACACATCCTGTGAAATTTTGAGCTGTCTGTGTTTGCTACAAGAGGAGATATCACAAAGTATGCGCTTTTGTTATTTCCATTGCTTTCAATGCATTTTGGCCTAAAACTTGCATTTGCTGTTTTCTCTTAAACGCAACATGGGAGAAAAACGATTTCACATCACATTTGTGGGTTTTGGTCTTCAACACATCCAGTGAAATTTTGAGCTGTCTGTGTTTGCTACAAGAGGAGATATCACAAAGTATGCGCTTTTGTTATTTCCATTGCTTTCAATGCATTTTGGCCTAAAACGTGCATTTGCTGTTTTCTCTTAAACGCAACATGGGAGAAAAACCTTTTAACATCATATTTGTGGGTCTTGGTCTTCAACACATCCAGTGCAATTTTGAGCTGTCCGTATTTGCTACAAGAGGAGATATCACAAAGTATGGACTTTTGTTATTTCCATTGCTTTCAATGCATTTTGGCCTAAAACTTGCATTTGCTGTTTTCTCTTAAAAGCAACATGGGAGAAAAACCATTTCACATCACATTTGTGGGTCTTGGTCTTCAACACATCCAGTGAAATTTTGAGCTGTCCGTGTTTGCTACAAGAGGAGATATCTCAAAGTATGCGCTTTTGTTATTTCCATTGCTTTCAATGCATTTTGGCCTAAAACTTGCATTTGCTGTTTTCTCTTAAACGCAACATGGGAGAAAAACCATTTCACATCACATTTTATGGGTTTTGGTCTTCAACACATCCTGTGAAATTTTGAGCTGTCTGTGTTTGCTACAAGAGGAGATAACACAAAGTATGCGCTTTTGTTGTTTCCATTGCTTTCAATGCATTTTGGCCTAAAACGTGCATTTGCTGTTTTCTCTTAAACGCAACATGGGAGAAAAACCATTTCACATCACATTTGTGGGTCTTGGTCTTCAACACATCCAGTGAAATTTTGAGCTGTCTGTGTTTGCTACAAGAGGAGATATCACAAAGTATGCGCTTTTGTTGTTTCCATTGCTTTCAATGCATTTTGGCCTAAAATGTGCATTTGCTGTTTTCTCTTATACGCAACATGGGAGAAAAACCATTTCACATCACATATGTGGGTCTTCGTCTTCAACACATCCAGTGAAATTTTGAGCTGTCTGTGTTTGCTACAAGAGGAGATATCACTAAGTATGCGCTTTTGTTGTTTTCATTGCTTTCAATGCATTTTGGCCTAAAACGTGCATTTGCTGTTTTCTCTTAAACGCAACATGGGAGAAAAACCATTTCACATCACATTTGTGGGTCTTGGTCTTCAACACATCCAGTGCAATTTTGAGCTGTCTGTGTTTGCTACAAGAGGAGATATCACAAAGTATGGACTTTTGTTATTTCCATTGCTTTCAATGCATTTTGGCCTAAAACTTGCATTTGCTGTTTTCTCTTAAACGCAAAATGGGAGAAAAACCATTTCACATCACATTTGTGGGTAATGGTCTTCAACACATCCAGTGAAATTTTGAGCTGTCTGTGTTTGCTACAAGAGGAGATATCACAAAGTATGCGCTTTTGATGTTTTCATTACTTTCAATGCATTTTGGCATAAAACGAGCATTTGCTGTTTTCTCTTAAACGCAACATGGGAGAAAAACCATTTCACATCACATTTGTGGGTTTTGGTCTTCAACACATCCAGTGAACTTTTGAGCTGTCTGTGTTTGCTACAAGAGGAGCTATCACAAAGTATGCGCTTTTGTTGTTTTCATTGCTTTCAATGCATTTTGGCCTAAAACGTGCATTTGCTGTTTTCTCTTAAACGCAACATGGGAGAAAAACCATTTCACATCACATTTGTGGGTCTTGGTCTTCAACACATCCAGTGAAATTTTGAGCTGTCTGTGTTTGCTACAAGAGGAGATATCACAAAGTATGCGCTTTTGTTGTTTCCATTGCTTTCAATGCATTTTGGCCTAAAACGTGCATTTGCTGTTTTCTCTTAAACGCAACATGGGAGAAAAACCATTTCACATCACATTTGTGGGTCTTGGTCTTCAACACATCCAGTGAAATTTGGAGCTGTCTGTGTTTGCTACAAGAGGAGATATCACAAAGTATGCGCTTTTGTTGTTTTCATTGCTTTCAATGCATTTTGGCATAAAACGAGCATTTGCTGTTTTCTCTTAAACGCAACATGGGAGAAAAACCATTTCACATCGCATTTGTGGGTCTTGGTCTTCAACACATCCAGTGAAATTTTGAGCTGTCTGTGTTTGCTACAAGAGGAGATATCACAAAGTATGCGCTTTTGTTATTTCCATTGCTTTCAATGCATTTTGGCCTAAAACTTGCATTTGCTGTTTTCTCTTAAACGCAACATGGGAGAAAAACCATTTCACATCACATTTGTGGGTCTTGGTCTTCAACACATCCAGTGAAATTTTGAGCTGTCTGTGTTTGCTACAAGAGGAGATATCACAAAATATGCGCTTTTGTTGTTTTCATTGCTTTCAAAGCATTTTGGCATAAAACGTGCATTTGCTGTTTTCTCTTAAACGCAACATGGGAGAAAAACCATTTCACATCACATTTGTGGGTCTTGGTCTTCAACACATCCAGTGAAATTTTTAGCTGTCTGTGTTTGCTACAAGAGGAGATATCACAAAATATGCGCTTTTGTTATTTCCATTACTTTCAATGCATTTTGGCCTAAAACTTGCATTTGCTGTTTTCTCTTAAACGCAACATGGGAGAAAAACCATTTCACATCACATTTGTGGGTCTTGGTCTTCAACACATCCAGTGAAATTTTGAGCTGTCTGTGTTTGCTACAAGAGGAGATAACACAAAGTATGCGCTTTTGTGTTTTCATTGCTTTCAATGCATTTTGGCCTAAAACGTGCGTTTGCTGTTTTCTCTTAAACGCAACATGGGAGAAAAACCATTTCACATCACATTTGTGGGTATTGGTCTTCAACATATCAAGTGAAATTTTGAGCTGTCTGTGTTTGCTACAAGAGGAGATATCACAAAGTATGCGCTTTTGTTATTTCCATTGCTTTCAATGCATTTTGGCCTAAAACTTGCATTTGCTGTTTTCTCTTAAACGCAACATGGGAGAAAAACCATTTCACATCACATTTGTGGGTTTTGGTCTTCAACATATCCAGTGAAATTTTGAGCTGTCTGTGTTTGCTACAAGAGGAGATAACACAAAGTATGCACTTTTGTTGTTTCCATTGCTTTCAATGCATTTTGGCCTAAAACGTGCATTTGCTGTTTTCTCTTAAACGCAACATGGGAGAAAAACCATTTCACATCACATTTGTGGGTCTTGGTCTTCAACACATCCAGTGAAATTTTGAGCTGTCTGTGTTTGCTACAAGAGGAGATATCACAAAGTATGCGCTTTTGTTGTTTCCATTGCTTTCAATGCATTTTGGCCTAAAACGTGCATTTGTTGTTTTCTCTTAAACGCAACATGGGAGAAAAACCATTTCACATCACATTTGTGGGTCTTGGTCTTCAACACATCCAGTGAAATTTTGAGCTGTCTGTGTTTGCTACAAGAGGAGATATCACAAAGTATGCGCTTTTGTTGTTTTCATTGCTTTCAATGCATTTTGGCCTAAAACGTGCATTTGCTGTTTTCTCTTAAACGCAAAATGGGAGAAAAACCATTTCACATCACATTTGTGGGTCTTGGTCTTCAACACATCCAGTGCAATTTTGAGTTGTCTGTGTTTGCTACAAGAGGAGATATCACAAAGTATGTGCTTTTGTTGTTTTCATTGCTTTCAATGCATTTTGGCCTAAAACGTGCATTTGCTGTTTTCTCTTAAACGCAACATGGGAGAAAAACCATTTCACATCACATTTGTGGGTCTTGGTCTTCAACACATCCAGTGCAATTTTGAGCTGTCTGTGTTTGCTACAAGAGGAGATATCACAAAGTATGGACTTTTGTTATTTCCATTGCTTTCAATGCATTTTGGCCTAAAACTTGCATTTGCTGTTTTCTCTTAAAAGCAACATGGGAGAAAAACCATTTCACATCACATTTGTGGGTCTTGGTCTTCAACACATCCAGTGAAATTTTGAGCTGTCCGTGTTTGCTACAAGAGGAGATATCACAAAGTATGCGCTTTTGTTATTTCCATTGCTTTCAATGCATTTTGGCCTAAAACTTGCATTTGCTGTTTTCTCTTAAACGCAACATGGGAGAAAAACCATTTCACATCACATTTGTTGGTTTTGGTGTTCAACACATCCAGTGAAATTTTGAGCTGTCTGTGTTTGCTACAAGAGGAGATAACACAAAGTATGCGCTTTTGTTGTTTCCATTGCTTTCAATGCATTTTGGCCTAAAACGTGCATTTGCTGTTTTCTCTTAAACGCAACATGGGAGAAAAACCATTTCACATCACATTTGTGGGTCTTGGTCTTCAACACATCCAGTGAAATTTTGAGCTGTCTGTGTTTGCTACAAGAGGAGATATCACAAAGTATGTGCTTTTGTTGTTTCCATTGCTTTCAATGCATTTTGGCCTAAAACGTGCATTTGCTGTTTTCTCTTAAACGCAACATGGGAGAAAAACCATTTCACATCACATTTGTGGGTCTTGGTCTTCAACACATCCAGTGAAATTTTGAGCTGTCTGTGTTTGCTACAATAGGAGATATCACAAAGTATGCGCTTTTGTTGTTTTCATTGCTTTCAATGCATTTTGGCCTAAAACGTGCATTTGCTGTTTTCTCTTAAACGCAACATGGGAGAAAAACCATTTCACATCACATTTGTGGGTCTTGGTCTTCAACACATCCAGTGCAATTTTGAGCTGTCTGTGTTTGCTACAAGAGGAGATATCACAAAGTATGGACTTTTGTTATTTCCATTGCTTTCAATGCATTTTGGCCTAAAACTTGCATTTGCTGTTTTCTCTTAAAAGCAACATGGGAGAAAAACCATTTCACATCACATTTGTGGGTCTTGGTCTTCAACACATCCAGTGAAATTTTGAGCTGTCTGTGTTTGCTACAAGAGGAGAAATCACAAAGTATGCACTTTTGTTATTTCCATTGCTTTCAATGCATTTTGGCCTAAAACTTGCATTTGCTGTTTTCTCTTAAACGCAACATGGGAGAAAAACCATTTCACATCACATTTGTGGGTCTTGGTCTTCAACACATCCAGTGAAATTTTGAGCTGTCTGTGTTTGCTACAAGAGGAGATATCACAAAGTATGTGCTTTTGTTGTTTTCATTGCTTTCAATGCATTTTGGCATAAAACGAGCATTTGCTGTTTTCTCTTAAACGCAACATGGGAGAAAAACCATTTCACATCACATTTGTGCGTCTTGGTCTTCAACACATCCAGTGAAATTTTGAGCTGTCTGTGTTTACTACAAGAGGAGATACCACAAAGTATGTGCTTTTGTTGTTTTCATTGCTTTCAAAGCATTTTGGCCTAAAACGTGCATTTGCTGTTTCTCTTAAACGCAACATGGGAGAAAAACCATTTCACATCACATTTGTGGGTATTGGTCTTCAACACATCCAGTGAAATTTTGAGCTGTCTGTGTTTGCTACAAGAGGAGATATCACAAAGTATGCGCTTTTGTTGTTTTCATTGCTTTCAATGCATTTTGGCCTAAAACGTGCATTTGCTGTTTTCTCTTAAACGCAACATGGGAGAAAAACCATTTCACATCACATTTGTGGGTCTTGGTCTTCAACACATCCAGTGAAATTTTGAGCTGTCTGTGTTTGCTACAAGAGGAGATATCACAAAGTATGCGTTTTTGTTGTTTTCATTGCTTTCAATGCATTTTGGCATAAAACGAGCATTTGCTGTTTTCTCTTAAACGCAACATGGGAGAAAAACCATTTCACATCACATTTGTGGGTCTTGGTCTTCAACACATCCTGTGAAATTTTGAGCTGTCTGTGTTTGCTACAAGAGGAGATATCACAAAGTATGGACTTTTGTTATTTCCATTGCTTTCAATGCATTTTGGCCTAAAACTTGCATTTGCTGTTTTCTCTTAAAAGCAACATGGGAGAAAAACCATTTCACATCACATTTGTGGGTCTTGGTCTTCAACACATCCAGTGAAATTTTGAGCTGTCTGTGTTTGCTACAAGAGGAGATAACACAAAGTATGCGCTTTTGTTGTTTCCATTGCTTTCAATGCATTTTGGCCTAAAACGTGCATTTGCTGTTTTCTCTTAAACGCAACATGGGAGAAAAACCATTTCACATCACATTTGTGGGTCTTGGTCTTCAACACATCCAGTGAAATTTTGAGCTGTCTGTGTTTGCTACAAGAGGAGATATCACAAAGTATGTGCTTTTGTTGTTTCCATTGCTTTCAATGCATTTTGGCCTAAAACGTGCATTTGCTGTTTTCTCTTAAACGCAACATGGGAGAAAAACCATTTCACATCACATTTGTGGGTCTTGGTCTTCAACACATCCAGTGAAATTTTGAGCTGTCTGTGTTTGCTACAATAGGAGATATCACAAAGTATGCGCTTTTGTTGTTTTCATTGCTTTCAATGCATTTTGGCCTAAAACGTGCATTTGCTGTTTTCTCTTAAACGCAACATGGGAGAAAAACCATTTCACATCACATTTGTGGGTCTTGGTCTTCAACACATCCAGTGCAATTTTGAGCTGTCTGTGTTTGCTACAAGAGGAGATATCACAAAGTATGGACTTTTGTTATTTCCATTGCTTTCAATGCATTTTGGCCTAAAACTTGCATTTGCTGTTTTCTCTTAAAAGCAACATGGGAGAAAAACCATTTCACATCACATTTGTGGGTCTTGGTCTTCAACACATCCAGTGAAATTTTGAGCTGTCTGTGTTTGCTACAAGAGGAGATATCACAAAGTATGCACTTTTGTTATTTCCATTGCTTTCAATGCATTTTGGCCTAAAACTTGCATTTGCTGTTTTCTCTTAAATGCAACATGGGAGAAAAACCATTTCACATCACATTTGTGGGTCTTGGTCTTCAACACATCCAGTGAAATTTTGAGCTGTCTGTGTTTGCTACAAGAGGAGATATCACAAAGTATGTGCTTTTGTTGTTTTCATTGCTTTCAATGCATTTTGGCATAAAACGAGCATTTGCTGTTTTCTCTTAAACGCAACATGGGAGAAAAACCATTTCACATCACATTTGTGCGTCTTGGTCTTCAACACATCCAGTGAAATTTTGAGCTGTCTGTGTTTGCTACAAGAGGAGATATCACAAAGTATGTGCTTTTGTTGTTTTCATTGCTTTCAAAGCATTTTGGCCTAAAACGTGCATTTGCTGTTTTCTCTTAAACGCAACATGGGAGAAAAACCATTTCACATCACATTTGTGGGTATTGGTCTTCAACACATCCAGTGAAATTTTGAGCTGTCTGTGTTTGCTACAAGAGGAGATATCACAAAGTATGCGCTTTTGTTGTTTTCATTGCTTTCAATGCATTTTGGCATAAAACGAGCATTTGCTGTTTTCTCTTAAACGCAACATGGGAGAAAAACCATTTCACATCACATTTGTGGGTCTTGGTCTTCAACACATCCTGTGAAATTTTGAGCTGTCTGTGTTTGCTACAAGAGGAGATATCACAAAGTATGGACTTTTGTTATTTCCATTGCTTTCAATGCATTTTGGCCTAAAACTTGCATTTGCTGTTTTCTCTTAAAAGCAACATGGGAGAAAAACCATTTCACATCACATTTGTGGGTCTTGGTCTTCAACACATCCAGTGAAATTTTGAGCTGTCTGTGTTTGCTACAAGAGGAGATATCACAAAGTATGTGCTTTTGTTGTTTTCATTGCTTTCAATGCATTTTGGCATAAAACGAGCATTTACTGTTTTCTCTTAAACGCAACATGGGAGAAAAACCATTTCACATCACATTTGTGCGTCTTGGTCTTCAACACATCCAGTGAAATTTTGAGCTGTCTGTGTTTGCTACAAGAGGAGATATCACAAAGTATGTGCTTTTGTTGTTTTCATTGCTTTCAAAGCATTTTGGCCTAAAACGTGCATTTGCTGTTTTCTCTTAAACGCAACATGGGAGAAAAACCATTTCACATCACATTTGTGGGTATTGGTCTTCAACACATCCAGTGAAATTTTGAGCTGTCTGTGTTTGCTACAAGAGGAGATATCACAAAGTATGCGCTTTTGTTGTTTTCATTGCTTTCAATGCATTTTGGCCTAAAACGTGCATTTGCTGTTTTCTCTTAAATGCAACATGGGAGAAAAACCATTTCACATCACATTTGTGGGTCTTGGTCTTCAACACATCCAGTGAAATTTTGAGCTGTCTGTGTTTGCTACAAGAGGAGATATCACAAAGTATGCGTTTTTGTTGTTTTCATTGCTTTCAATGCATTTTGGCATAAAACGAGCATTTGCTGTTTTCTCTTAAACGCAACATGGGAGAAAAACCATTCCACATCACATTTGTGGGTCTTGGTCTTCAACACATCCTGTGAAATTTTGAGCTGTCTGTGTTTGCTACAAGAGGAGATATCACAAAGTATGCGCTTTTGTTATTTCCATTGCTTTCAATGCATTTTGGCCTAAAACTTGCATTTGCTGTTTTCTCTTAAACGCAACATGGGAGAAAAACCATTTCACATCACATTTGTGGGTCTTGGTCTTCAACACATCCAGTGCAATTTTGAGCTGTCTGTGTTTGCTACAAGAGGAGATATCACAAAGTATGGACTTTTGTTATTTCCATTGCTTTCAATGCATTTTGGCCTAAAACTTGCATTTGCTGTTTTCTCTTAAACGCAAAATGGGAGAAAAACCATTTCACATCACATTTGTGGGTAATGGTCTTCAACACATCCAGTGAAATTTTGAGCTGTCTGTGTTTGCTACAAGAGGAGATATCACAAAGTATGCGCTTTTGATGTTTTCATTGCTTTCAATGCATTTTGGCATAAAACGAGCATTTGCTGTTTTCTCTTAAACGCAACATGGGAGAAAACCATTTCACATCACATTTGTGGGTTTTGGTCTTCAACACATCCAGTGAAATTTTGAGCTGTCTGTGTTTGCTACAAGAGGAGCTATCACAAAGTATGCGCTTTTGTTGTTTTCATTGCTTTCAATGCATTTTGGCCTAAAACGTGCATTTGCTGTTTTCTCTTAAACGCAACATGGGAGAAAAACCATTTCACATCACATTTGTGGGTCTTGGTCTTCAACACATCCAGTGAAATTTTGAGCTGTCTGTGTTTGCTACAATAGGAGATATCACAAAGTATGCGCTTTTGTTGTTTCCATTGCTTTCAATGCATTTTGGCCTAAAACGTGCATTTGCTGTTTTCTCTTAAACGCAACATGGGAGAAAAACCATTTCACATCACATTTGTGGGTCTTGGTCTTCAACACATCCAGTGAAATTTTGAGCTGTCTGTGTTTGCTACAAGAGGAGATATCACAAAGTATGCGCTTTTGTTGTTTTCATTGCTTTCAATGCATTTTGGCATAAAACGAGCATTTGCTGTTTTCTCTTAAACGCAACATGGGAGAAAAACCATTTCACATCGCATTTGTGGGTCTTGGTCTTCAACACATCCAGTGAAATTTTGAGCTGTCTGTGTTTGCTACAAGAGGAGATATCACAAAGTATGCGCTTTTGTTATTTCCATTGCTTTCAATGCATTTTGGCCTAAAACTTGCATTTGCTGTTTTCTCTTAAACGCAACATGGGAGAAAAACCATTTCACATCACATTTGTGGGTCTTGGTCTTCAACACATCCAGTGAAATTTTGAGCTGTCTGTGTTTGCTACAAGAGGAGATATCACAAAGTATGCGCTTTTGTTGTTTTCATTGCTTTCAAAGCATTTTGGCATAAAACGTGCATTTGCTGTTTTCTCTTAAACGCAACATGGGAGAAAAACCATTTCACATCACATTTGTGGGTCTTGGTCTTCAACACATCCAGTGAAATTTTGAGCTGTCTGTGTTTGCTACAAGAGGAGATATCACAAAGTATGCGCTTTTGTTATTTCCATTGCTTTCAATGCATTTTGGCCTAAAACTTGCATTTGCTGTTTTCTCTTAAACGCAACATGGGAGAAAAACCATTTCACATCACATTTGTGGGTCTTGGTCTTCAACACATCCAGTGAAATTTTGAGCTGTCTGTGTTTGCTACAAGAGGAGATAACACAAAGTATGCGCTTTTGTGTTTTCATTGCTTTCAATGCATTTTGGCCTAAAACGTGCGTTTGCTGTTTTCTCTTAAACGCAACATGGGAGAAAAACCATTTCACATCACATTTGTGGGTCTTGGTCTTCAACATATCCAGTGAAATTTTGAGCTGTCTGTGTTTGCTACAAGAGGAGATATCACAAAGTATGCGCTTTTGTTATTTCCATTGCTTTCAATGCATTTTGGCCTAAAACTTGCATTTGCTGTTTTCTCTTAAACGCAACATGGGAGAAAAACCATTTCACATCACATTTGTGGGTTTTGGTCTTCAACATATCCAGTGAAATTTTGAGCTGTCTGTGTTTGCTACAAGAGGAGATAACACAAAGTATGCGCTTTTGTTGTTTCCATTGCTTTCAATGCATTTTGGCCTAAAACGTGCATTTGCTGTTTTCTCTTAAACGCAACATGGGAGAAAAACCATTTCACATCACATTTGTGGGTCTTGGTCTTCAACACATCCAGTGAAATTTTGAGCTGTCTGTGTTTGCTACAAGAGGAGATATCACAAAGTATGCGCTTTTGTTGTTTCCATTGCTTTCAATGCATTTTGGCCTAAAACGTGCATTTGCTGTTTTCTCTTAAACGCAACATGGGAGAAAAACCATTTCACATCACATTTGTGGGTCTTGGTCTTCAACACATCCAGTGAAATTTTGAGCTGTCTGTGTTTGCTACAAGAGGAGATATCACAAAGTATGCGCTTTTGTTGTTTTCATTGCTTTCAATGCATTTTGGCCTAAAACGTGCATTTGCTGTTTTCTCTTAAACGCAAAATGGGAGAAAAACCATTTCACATCACATTTGTGGGTCTTGGTCTTCAACACATCCAGTGCAATTTTGAGCTGTCTGTGTTTGCTACAAGAGGAGATATCACAAAGTATGTGCTTTTGTTGTTTTCATTGCTTTCAATGCATTTTGGCCTAAAACGTGCATTTGCTGTTTTCTCTTAAACGCAACATGGGAGAAAAACCATTTCACATCACATTTGTGGGTCTTGGTCTTCAACACATCCAGTGCAATTTTGAGCTGTCTGTGTTTGCTACAAGAGGAGATATCACAAAGTATGGACTTTTGTTATTTCCATTGCTTTCAATGCATTTTGGCCTAAAACTTGCATTTGCTGTTTTCTCTTAAAAGCAACATGGGAGAAAAACCATTTCACATCACATTTGTGGGTCTTGGTCTTCAACACATCCAGTGAAATTTTGAGCTGTCCGTGTTTGCTACAAGAGGAGATATCACAAAGTATGCGCTTTTGTTATTTCCATTGCTTTCAATGCATTTTGGCCTAAAACTTGCATTTGCTGTTTTCTCTTAAACGCAACATGGGAGAAAAACCATTTCACATCACATTTGTGGGTTTTGGTGTTCAACATATCCAGTGAAATTTTGAGCTGTCTGTGTTTGCTACAAGAGGAGATAACACAAAGTATGCGCTTTTGTTGTTTCCATTGCTTTCAATGCATTTTGGCCTAAAACGTGCATTTGCTGTTTTCTCTTAAACGCAACATGGGAGAAAAACCATTTCACATCACATTTGTGGGTCTTGGTCTTCAACACATCCAGTGAAATTTTGAGCTGTCTGTGTTTGCTACAAGAGGAGATATCACAAAGTATGTGCTTTTGTTGTTTCCATTGCTTTCAATGCATTTTGGCCTAAAACGTGCATTTGCTGTTTTCTCTTAAACGCAACATGGGAGAAAAACCATTTCACATCACATTTGTGGGTCTTGGTCTTCAACACATCCAGTGAAATTTTGAGCTGTCTGTGTTTGCTACAATAGGAGATATCACAAAGTATGCGCTTTTGTTGTTTTCATTGCTTTCAATGCATTTTGGCCTAAAACGTGCATTTGCTGTTTTCTCTTAAACGCAACATGGGAGAAAAACCATTTCACATCACATTTGTGGGTCTTGGTCTTCAACACATCCAGTGCAATTTTGAGCTGTCTGTGTTTGCTACAAGAGGAGATATCACAAAGTATGGACTTTTGTTATTTCCATTGCTTTCAATGCATTTTGGCCTAAAACTTGCATTTGCTGTTTTCTCTTAAAAGCAAAATGGGAGAAAAACCATTTCACATCACATTTGTGGGTCTTGGTCTTCAACACATCCAGTGAAATTTTGAGCTGTCTGTGTTTGCTACAAGAGGAGATATCACAAAGTATGCACTTTTGTTATTTCCATTGCTTTCAATGCATTTTGGCCTAAAACTTGCATTTGCTGTTTTGTCTTAAATGCAACATGGGAGAAAAACCATTTCACATCACATTTGTGGGTCTTGGTCTTCAACACATCCAGTGAAATTTTGAGCTGTCTGTGTTTGCTACAAGAGGAGATATCACAAAGTATGTGCTTTTGTTGTTTTCATTGCTTTCAATGCATTTTGGCATAAAACGAGCATTTGCTGTTTTCTCTTAAACGCAACATGGGAGAAAAACCATTTCATATCACATTTGTGCATCTTGGTCTTCAACACATCCAGTGAAATTTTGAGCTGTCTGTGTTTGCTACAAGAGGAGATATCACAAAGTATGTGCTTTTGTTGTTTTCATTGCTTTCAAAGCATTTTGGCCTAAAACGTGCATTTTTTCTGTTTTCTCTTAAACGCAACATGGGAGAAAAACCATTTCACATCACATTTGTGGGTATTGGTCTTCAACACATCCAGTGAAATTTTGAGCTGTCTGTGTTTGCTACAAGAGGAGATATCACAAAGTATGCGCTTTTGTTGTTTTCATTGCTTTCAATGCATTTTGGCCTAAAACGTGCATTTGCTGTTTTCTCTTAAACGCAACATGGGAGAAAAACCATTTCACATCACATTTGTGGGTCTTGGTCTTCAACACATCCAGTGAAATTTTGAGCTGTCTGTGTTTGCTACAAGAGGAGATATCACAAAGTATGCGTTTTTGTTGTTTTCATTGCTTTCAATGCATTTTGGCATAAAACGAGCATTTGCTGTTTTCTCTTAAACGCAACATGGGAGAAAAACCATTTCACATCACATTTGTGGGTCTTGGTCTTCAACACATCCTGTGAAATTTTGAGCTGTCTGTGTTTGCTACAAGAGGAGATATCACAAAGTATGGACTTTTGTTATTTCCATTGCTTTCAATGCATTTTGGCCTAAAACTTGCATTTGCTGTTTTCTCTTAAAAGCAACATGGGAGAAAAACCATTTCACATCACATTTGTGGGTCTTGGTCTTCAACACATCCAGTGAAATTTTGAGCTGTCTGTGTTTGCTACAAGAGGAGATATCACAAAGTATGCACTTTTGTTATTTCCATTGCTTTCAATGCATTTTGGCCTAAAACATGCATTTGCTGTTTTCTCTTAAACGCAACATGGGAGAAAAACCATTTCACATCACATTTGTGGGTCTTGGTCTTCAACACATCCAGTGAAATTTTGAGCTGTCTGTGTTTGCTACAAGAGGAGATATCACAAAGTATGTGCTTTTGTTGTTTTCATTGCTTTCAATGCATTTTGGCATAAAACGAGCATTTGCTGTTTTCTCTTAAACGCAACATGGGAGAAAAACCATTTCACATCACATTTGTGCGTCTTGGTCTTCAACACATCCAGTGAAATTTTGAGCTGTCTGTGTTTGCTACAAGAGGAGATATCACAAAGTATGCGCTTTTGTTGTTTCCATTGCTTTCAATGCATTTTGGCCTAAAACGTGCATTTGCTGTTTTCTCTTAAACGCAACATGGGAGAAAAACCATTTCACATCACATTTGTGGGTCTTGGTCTTCAACACATCCAGGGAAATTTTGAGCTGTCTGTGTTTGCTACAAGAGGAGATATCACAAAGTATGCGCTTTTGTTGTTTTCATTGCTTTCAATGCATTTTGGCCTAAAACGTGCATTTGCTGATTTCTCTTAAACGCAACATGGGAGAAAAACCATTTCACATCACATTTGTGGTTCTTGGTCTTCAACACATCCAGTGCAATTTTGAGCTGTCTGTGTTTGCTACAAGAGGAGATATCACAAAGTATGGACTTTTGTTATTTCCATTGCTTTCAATGCATTTTGGCCTAAAACTTGCATTTGCTGTTTTCTCTTAAAAGCAACATGGGAGAAAAACCATTTCACATCACATTTGTGGGTCTTGGTCTTCAACACATCCAGTGAAATTTTGAGCTGTCTGTGTTTGCTACAAGAGGAGATAACACAAAGTATGCGCTTTTGTTGTTTCCATTGCTTTCAATGCATTTTGGCCTAAAACGTGCATTTGCTGTTTTCTCTTAAACGCAACATGGGAGAAAAACCATTTCACATCACATTTGTGGGTCTTGGTCTTCAACACATCCAGTGAAATTTTGAGCTGTCTGTGCTTGCTACAAGAGGAGATCTCACAAAGTATGCGCTTTTGTTGTTTCCATTGCTTTCAATGCATTTTGGCCTAAAACGTGCATTTGCTGTTTTCTCTTAAACGCAACATGGGAGAAAAACCATTTCACATCACATTTGTGGGTCTTGGTCTTCAACACATCCAGTGAAATTTTGAGCTGTCTGTGTTTGCTACAATAGGAGATATCACAAAGTATGCGCTTTTGTTGTTTTCATTGCTTTCAATGCATTTTGGCCTAAAACGTGCATTTGCTGTTTTCTCTTAAACGCAACATGGGAGAAAAACCATTTCACATCACATTTGTGGGTCTTGGTCTTCAACACATCCAGTGCAATTTTGAGCTGTCTGTGTTTGCTACAAGAGGAGATATCACAAAGTATGGACTTTTGTTATTTCCATTGCTTTCAATGCATTTTGGCCTAAAACCTGCATTTGCTGTTTTCTCTTAAACGCAAAATGGGAGAAAAACCATTTCACATCATATTTGTGGGTAATGGTCTTCAACACATCCAGTGAAATTTTGAGCTGTCTGTGTTTGCTACAAGAGGAGATATCACAAAGTATGCGCTTTTGATGTTTTCATTGCTTTCAATGCATTTTGGCAGAAAACGAGCATTTGCTGTTTTCTCTTAAACGCAACATGGGAGAAAAACCATTTCACATCACATTTGTGGGTTTTGGTCTTCAACACATCCAGTGAAATTTTGAGCTGTCTGTGTTTGCTACAAGAGGAGCTATCACAAAGTATGCGCTTTTGTTGTTTTCATTGCTTTCAATGCATTTTGGCCTAAAACGTGCATTTGCTGTTTTCTCTTAAACGCAACATGGGAGAAAAACCATTTCACATCACATTTGTGGGTCTTGGTCTTCAACACATCCAGTGAAATTTTGAGCTGTCTGTGTTTGCTACAAGAGGAGATATCACAAAGTATGCGCTTTTGTTGTTTTCATTGCTTTCAAAGCATTTTGGCCTAAAACGTGCATTTGCTGTTTTCTCTTAAACGCAACATGGGAGAAAAACCATTTCACATCACATTTGTGGGTCTTGGTCTTCAACACCTCCAGTGAAATTTTGAGCTGTCTGTGTTTGCTAGAAGAGGAGATATCACAAAGTATGCGCTTTTGTTGTTTTCATTGCTTTCAATGCATTTTGGCATAAAACGAGCATTTGCTGTTTTCTCTTAAACGCAACATGGGAGAAAAACCATTTCACATCACATTTGTGGGTCTTGGTCTTCAACACATCCAGTGAAATTTTGAGCTGTCTGTGTTTGCTACAAGAGGAGATATCACAAAGTATGCGCTTTTGTTATTTCCATTGCTTTCAATGCATTTTGGCCTAAAACTTGCATTTGCTGTTTTCTCTTAAACGCAACATGGGAGAAAAACCATTTCACATCACTTTTGTGGGTTTTGGTCTTCAACACATCCAGTGAAATTTTGAGCTGTCTGTGTTTGCTACAAGAGGAGATAACACAAAGTATGCGCTTTTGTGTTTCCATTGCTTTCAATGCATTTTTGCCTAAAACGTGCATTTGCTGTTTTCTCTTAAACGCAACATGGGAGAAAAACGATTTCACATCACATTTGTGGGTCTTGGTCTTCAACACATCCAGTGAAATTTTGAGCTGTCTGTGTTTGCTACAAGAGGAGATATCACAAAGTATGCGCTTTTGATGTTTTCATTGCTTTCAATGCATTTTGGCATAAAACGAGCATTTGCTGTTTTCTCTTAAATGCAACATGGGAGAAAAACCATTTCACATCACATTTGTGGGTTTTGGTCTTCAACACATCCTGTGAAATTTATGGTGTGTAGAGGTACATAGTATAGAATGTGTTGTAGAGCTGTATAGTGGTACATAGTATAGAATATGGTGTATAGTGGTACATAGTATAGAATATGGTGTAGAGCTGTATAGTGGTACATAGTATAGAATAAGGTGTAGTGTTGTATAGTGGTACATAGTATAGAATATGGTGTATAGTGGTACATAGTATAGAATATGGTGTATAGTGGTACATAGTATAGAATATGGTGTATAGTGGTACATAGTAGAGAATGTTGTTTATAGTGGTACATAGTATAGAATATGGTGTATAGTGGTATATAGTATAGAACCTGGTGTAGAGCTGAATATTGGTACATAGTATAAAATATGGTGTAGAGCTGTATAGTGGTACATAGTATAGAGTGTGGTGTATAGTGTTACATAGTATAGATAGTATAGAATATGGTTTATAGTGGTACATAGTATAGAATGTGGTGTATAGTAGTATATAGTATAGAATATGGTGTAGAGCTGTACAGTGGTACATAGTATAGATTGTGGTGCAGAGCTGTATAGTGGTACATGGCATAGAATATGGGGTAGAGCTGTATAGTGGTATATAGTATAGAATATGGTGTAAAGTGGTACATAGTCTAGAATATGTTGTATAGAGGTACATAGTATAGAATATGGTGTATAGAGGTACATAGTATAGAATATGGTGTATAGTGGTACATAGTATAGAACGTGATGTAGAGCTGTATAGTGGTACATAGTATAGAATATGATGTATAGTGGTACATAGTATAGAATGTGGTGTAGAGCTGTATAATGGTACATAGTGTAGAATTTGGTATAGAGCTGTATAGTGGTACATAGTATAGAATATGATATATAGAGGTACATAGTATAGAATTTGTTATAGAGCTGTATAGTGGTGCATAGTATAGAGTATTGTGTAAAGTGATACATAGCATAGAATATGGTGTAGAGCTGTATAGTGATGCTGAGTATAGAATATGGTGTATAGTGCTACATAGTACAGAATATGGTGTATAGTGGTACATAGTATAGAATATAGTGTATAGAGGAACATATTATAGAATATGGTGTATAGTGGTATATAGTATAGAATTTGGTGTAGAGCTGCATAGTGGTATATAGTATAGAATATGGTGTATAGTGGTACTTAGTATAGAATATGGTGAATAGAGGTACATAGTATAGAATATGGTGTATAGTGGTACATAGTATAGAATGTGGTGTATAGTGGTATATAGTGGTACATAGTATAGAATGTGGTATAGTGGTACATAGTATAGAATGTGGTGTATAGTAGTACATAGTATAGAATACGGTGTAGAGCTGTATATTAGTACATAGTATAGGATATGTTGTAGTGTTGTATAGTGGTACATAGTATAGAATATGGTGTAGAGCTGTTTAGTGGTACATAGTATAGAAAATGGTGTATAGTGGTACATAGTATAGAATGTGGTGTATAGTGGTACATAGTATATAATACGGTGTATAGAGGTACATAGTATAGAATATGGTGTATAGTGTTACATAGTCTACAATATGGTGTATAATGGTACACAGAATATGATGTATAGCAGTACACAGTATAGAATGTTGTGTAGAGCTGAATAGTGGTACATAGTATAGAATATGGTGTATAGTGGTACATAGTATAGAATATAGTGTATAGAGGAACATAGTATAGAATATGGTGTATAGTGGTACATAGTATAGAATGTGGTGTATAGTGGTACATAGTATATAATACGGTGTATAGAGGTACATAGTATAGAATATGGTGTATAGTGTTACATAGTCTACAATATGGTGTATAGTGGTACACAGAATATGATGTATAGTGGTACACAGTATAGAATGTTGTGCAGAGCTGAATAGTGGTACATAGTATAGAAAATGGTGTATAGTGGAAAATAGTATAGAATATGGTGTAGAGCTGTATAGTGGTACATAGTATAGAATGTGGAGTATAGTGCTACATACTATAGAATATGATGTATAGAGGTACTTAGTATAGAATGTTGTCTATAGTAGTATATAGTATAGAATATAGTGTAGACCTGTACAGTTGTACATAGTATAGAATGTGGTATAGAGCTGTATAGTGGTACATAGCATAGAATATAGTGTAGAGGTTTATAGTGTTACATAGTATAGAATATGGTGTATAGTGGTAAATAGTATAGAATATGGTGTAGAGCTGTATAGTGGTTCATAGTATAGAATATGGTGTATAGTGGTATATACATAGTACAGAATATGGGGTAGAGCTGTATAGTTGTATATCATATAGAATATGGTGTATAGTGGTACATTGTATAGAATATGGTTAATAGTGGTATATAGTATACAATATGGTGTATAGAGGTAAATAGTATAGAATATGGTGCATAGTGGTAAAAAGTATAGAATGTGGTGAAGAGCTGTATAATGGTACATAGTATAGGATGTGGTGTATAGTGGTATATAGTATAGAATATGGTGTATAGAGGTACATAGTATAGAATATGGTGTATAGTAGTACATAGTCTAGAATGTTGAGTATAGTGGTATATAGTATAGAATGTGGTGTAGAGCTGTATAGTGGTACATCGTATAGAATATGGTGTATAGAGGTACATAGTATAGAATATGGGGTATAGTGGTACATAGTATAGAATGTGGTGTATAGTGGTACATAGTGGTACATAGTATAGAATGTGGTGTAGTGGTACATATGTAGAATGTGGTGTATAGTGGTGTATGGTGTAGAGCTGTATAGTGGTACATAGTATAGAATGTGGTGTATAGTAGTACATTGTATAGAATATGGTGTAGAGCTGTATAGTGGTACATAGTATAGAATGTGGTGTAGAGCTGTTGAGTGGTACATAATATAGAATATGGTGTGTAGAGGTACATAGTATAGAATGTGTTGTAGAACTGTATAGTGGTACATAGTATAGAATATGGTGTATAGTGGTACATAGTATAGAATATGTTGTAGAGCTGTATAGTGGTACTTAGTATAGAATATGGTGTAGAGCTGTATTGTGGTACATAGTATAGAATATGGTGTATAGTGGTACATAGTATAGAATATGGTGTATAGAGGTACATAGTATAAAATATGGTGTATAGTGGTACATAGTATGGAAAATGGTGTATAGTGGTACATAGTATAGAATATGGTGTATTGTGGTACATTGTATAGAATGTGGTGTATAGTGGTACATAGTATATAATACGGTGTATAGAGGTACATAGTATAGAATATGGTGTATAGTGTTACATAGTCTACAATATGGTGTATAGTGGTACACAGAATATGATGTATAGTGGTACACAGTATAGAATGTTGTGTAGAGCTGAATAGTGGTACATAGTATAGAATATGGTGTATAGTGGTACATAGTATAGAATATAGTGTATAGAGGAACATAGTATAGAATATGGTGTATAGTGGTACATAGTATAGAATGTGGTGTATAGTGGTACATAGTATATAATACGGTGTATAGAGGTACATAGTATAGAATATGGTGTATAGTGTTACATAGTCTACAATATGGTGTATAGTGGTACACAGAATATGATGTATAGTGGTACACAGTATAGAATGTTGTGTAGAGCTGAATAGTGGTACATAGTATAGAAAATGGTGTATAGTGGTACATAGTATAGAATATGGTGTAGAGCTGTATAGTGGTACATAGTATAGAATGTGGAGTATAGTGTTACATACTATAGAATATGATGTATAGAGGTACTTAGTATAGAATGTTGTCTATAGTAGTATATAGTATAGAATATAGTGTAGACCTGTACAGTTGTACATAGTATAGAATGTGGTATAGAGCTGTATAGTGGTACATAGCATAGAATATAGTGTAGAGGTTTATAGTGTTACATAGTATAGAATATGGTGTATAGTGGTAAATAGTATAGAATATGGTGTAGAGCTGTATAGTGGTTCATAGTATAGAATATGGTGTATAGTGGTATATACATAGTACAGAATATGGGGTAGAGCTGTATAGTTGTATATCATATAGAATATGGTGTATAGTGGTACATTGTATAGAATATGGTTAATAGGGGTATATAGTATACAATATGGTGTATAGAGGTAAATAGTATAGAATATGGTGCATAGTGGTAAAAAGTATAGAATGTGGTGAAGAGCTGTATAATGGTACATAGTATAGGATGTGGTGTATAGTGGTATATAGTATAGAATATGGTGTATAGAGGTACATAGTATAGAATATGGTGTATAGTAGTACATAGTCTAGAATGTTGAGTATAGTGGTATATAGTATAGAATGTGGTGTAGAGCTGTATAGTGGTACATCGTATAGAATATGGTGTATAGAGGTACATAGTATAGAATATGGGGTATAGTGGTACATAGTATAGAATGTGGTGTATAGTGGTACATAGTGGTACATAGTATAGAATGTGGTGTAGTGGTACATATGTAGAATGTGGTGTATAGTGGTGTATGGAGTAGAGCTGTATAGTGGTACATAGTATAGAATGTGGTGTATAGTAGTACATTGTATAGAATATGGTGTAGAGCTGTATAGTGGTACATAGTATAGAATGTGGTGTAGAGCTGTTGAGTGGTACATAATATAGAATATGGTGTGTAGAGGTACATAGTATAGAATGTGTTGTAGAACTGTATAGTGGTACATAGTATAGAATATGGTGTATAGTGGTACATAGTATAGAATATGTTGTAGAGCTGTATAGTGGTACTTAGTATAGAATATGGTGTAGAGCTGTATTGTGGTACATAGTATAGAATATGGTGTATAGTGGTACATAGTATAGAATATGGTGTATAGAGGTACATAGTATAAAATATGGTGTATAGTGGTACATAGTATGGAAAACGGTGTATAGTGGTACATAGTATAGAATATGGTGTATTGTGGTACATTGTATAGAATATGGTGTAAAGAGGTACATAGTATAGAATGTGGTATAGTGGTACATAGTATAGAATGTGGTGTAGAGCTGTATAGTGGTACATAGTATAGAATGTGGTGTAGAGCTGTATAGTGGTAAATAGTATAGAATATGGTGTATAGTGTTACATAGTATAGAATGTTTTGTAGAGCTGTATAGTGGTACATAGTATAGAATATGGTGTATAGTGGTACATAGTATAGAATATGGTGTATAGTGGAACATATTATAGAATATGGTGTAGAGCTGTATAGTGATACATAGTACAGAATATGGGGTAGAGCTGTATAGTTGTATATCGTATAGAATATGGTGTATAGTGGTAAATAGTATAGATTATGGTGTATAGAGGTACATAGTATAGAATGTGGTGAAGAGCTGTATAATGGTACATAGTCTAGAATGTGGTGTGTAGTGGTATATAGTATAGAATGTGGTGTAGAGCTGTATAGTGGTACATCGTATAGAATATGGTGTATAGTGGTATATAGTATAGAATATGGTGTATAGAGGTACATAGAATAGAATATTGGGTATAAGGGTACATAGTATAGAATGTGGTGTATAGTGGTACAAAGTGGTACATAGTATAGAATGTGGTGTAGTGGTACATAGTATAGAATGTGGTCTAGAGCTGTATAGTGGTACATAGTCTTGAATATGGTGTATAGAGGTACATAGTATAGAATGTGTTGTGGAGCTGTATAGTGGTACATAGTATAGAATATGGTGTATAATGGTACATAGTATAGAATATGGTGTATAGTGGTACATAGTATAGAATATGGTGTAGATCTGTAATGTAGTACATAGTATAGAATATGGTGTATATTGGTACATAGTATAGAATATGGTGTATAGTGGTACATAGTATGGAATATGGTGTATAGTGGTACATAGTATAGAATACGGTGTATTGTGGTACATTGTATAGAATATGGTGTATAGAGGTACATTGTATAGAATATGGTGTAAAGAGGTACATAGTATAAAATATGGTGTATAGTGGTACATAGTATAGAATGTGGTATAGTGGTACATAGTATAGAATGTGGTGTAGAGCTGTATAGTGGTACATAGTATAGAATGTGGTGTAGAGCTGTATAGTGGTACATAGTATAGAATATGGTGTATAGTGTTACATAGTATAGAATGTTTTGTAGAGCTGTATAGTGGTACATAGTATAGAATATGGTGTATAGTGGTACATAGTATAGAATATGGTGTATAGTGGAACATATTATAGAATATGGTGTAGAGCTGTATAGTGATACATAGTACAGAATATGGGGTAGAGCTGTATAGTTGTATATCGTATAGAATATGGTGTATAGTGGTAAATAGTATAGATTATGGTGAATAGTGGTACATAGTATAGAATCTGGTGAAGAGCTGTATAATGGTACATAGTCTAGAATGTGGTGTGTAGTGATATATAGTATAGAATGTGGTGTAGAGCTGTATAGTGGTACATCGTATAGAATATGGTGTATAGTGGTATATAGTATAGAATATGGTGTATAGAGGTACATAGAATAGAATATTGGGTATAAGGGTACATAGGATAGAATGTGGTGTATAGTGGTACAAAGTGGTACATAGTATAGAATGTGGTGTAGTGGTACATAGTATAGAATGTGGTTTAGAGCTGTATAGTGGTACATAGTCTTGAATATGGTGTATAGAGGTACATAGTATAGAATGTGTTGTAGAGCTGTATAGTGGTACATAGTATAGAATATGGTGTATAATGGTACATAGTATAGAATATGGTGTATAGTGGTACATAGTATAGAATATGGTGTATAGTGGTACATAGTATAGAATATGGTGTATTGTGGTACATTGTATAGAATATGGTGTATAGAGGTACATAGTATAGAATGTGATGTAGAGCTGTATAGTGGTACATAGTATAGAATATGATGTATAAGTGTTACATAGTAAAGAATATGGTGTAGAGCTGTATAGTGGTACATAGTATAGAATGAGGTGTATAGTGGTACATAGTAGAGAATATAGTGTATAGAGAAACATAGTATAGAATATGGTGTATAGTGGAACATAGTATAGAATGTGGTGTATAGTGGTACATATTATATAATATGGTGTATAGAGGTACATATTATAGAATATGGTTTATAGAGGTACATCGTCTAGAATATGGTGTATAGTGGTACACAGAATATGATGTATAGCAGTACATAGTATAGAATGTGGTGTAGAGCTGAATAGTGGTACATAGTATAGAATATGGTGTATAGTGGTACATAGTATAGAATATGGTGTAGTGCTGTATAGTGGTACATAGTATAGAAAGTGGTGTATAGTGCTACATACTATAGAATATGATGTATAGAGGTACTTAGTATAGAATGTGGTCTATAGTAGTATATAGTATAGAATATAGTGTAGACCTGTACAGTTGTACATAGTATAGAATGCGGTATAGAAATGTATAGTGGTACATAGCATAGAATATAGTGTAAAGGTTTATAGTGTTACATAGTATAGAATATGGTGTATAGTGGTAAATAGTATAGAATATGGTGTAGAGCTGTATAGTGGTTCATAGTATAGAATATGGTGTGTAGTGGTATATACATAGTACAGAATATGGGGTAGAGCTGTATAGTGGTATATCGTATAGAATATGGTGTATAGTGGTACATTGTATAGAATATGGTTAATAGTGGTATATAGTATAGAATATGGTGTATAGAGGTAAATAGTATAGAATATGGTGTATAGTGGTACATAGTATAGAATGTGGTGAAGAGCTGTATAATGCTACATAGTATAGGATGTGTTGTATAGTGGTATATAGTATAGAATATGGTGTACAGAGGTACATAGTATAGAATATGGTGTATAGTAGAACATAGTCTAGAATGTGGTGTATAGTGGTACATAGTGGTACATAGTATAGAATGTGGTGTAGTGGTACATATGTAGAATGTGGTGTAGAGCTGTATAGTGGTACATAGTATAGAATGTGGTGTAGAGCTGTATTGTGGTACATAATATAGAATATTGTGTGTAGAGTTACATAGTATAGAATGTGGTGTAGAGCTGTATAGTGGTACATAGTATAGAATATGGTGTATAGTGGTACATAGTAAAGAATATCTTGTAGAGCTGTATAGTGGTACTTAGTATAGAATATGGTGTAGTGTTGTATAGTGGAACAAAGTATAGAATATGGTGTAGAGCTGTATAGTGGTACATGGCATAGAATATGGGGTAGAGCTGTATAGTGGTACATAGTATAGAATATGATGTATAAGTGGTAAATAGTATAGAATGTGGTGTATAGTGGTACATAGTATAGAATGTGGTGAAGAGCTGTATAATGGTACATAGTATAGGATGTGGTGTATAGTGGTATATAGTATAGAATATGGTGAATAGAGGTACATTGTATAGAATATGGTGTATAGAGGTACATAGTATAGAATATGGTGTATAGTGGTACATAGTATAGAATATGGTTTATAGTAGTACATAGTATAGAATATGATGTAGAGCATAGTGGTACATAGTATAGAATATGGTGTAGTCTTGTATAGTGGTACATAGTATAGAATATGGTGTAGAGCTGTATTGTGGTACATAATATAGAATATGGTGTATAGTGGTACATAGTATAGAATATGGTGTATAGAGGTACATAGTATAGAATATGGTGTATAGTGGTACATAGTATGGAATACGGTGTATAGTGGTATATAGTATAGAATATGGTGTATTGTGGTACATTGTATAGAATATGGTGTATAGAGGTACATAGTATAGAATATGGTGTATAGTGGTACATAGTATAGAATGTGATGTATAGTGGTACATTGTATAGAATGTGTTGTAGAGCTGTATAGTGGTACATTGTATAGAATTTGGTGTAGAGCTGTACAGTGGTACATAGTATAGAATGTGGTGTAGAGCTGTATAGTGGTACATAGTATAGAATATGGTGTATAGTGGTACATAGTATAGAATATGATGTAGAGCTGTATAGTGGTACATAGTATAGAATATGGTGTATAGTGGTACATAGTATAGAATGTGTTGTAGAGCTGTATAGTGGTACATTGTATAGAATTTGGTGTAGAGCTGTACAGTGGTACATAGTATAGAATGTGGTGTAGAGCTGTATAGTGGTACATAGTATAGAATATGGTGTATAGTGGTACATAGTATAGAATATGGTGTAGAGCTGTATAGTGGTACATAGTATAGAATATGGTGTATAGTGGTACATAGTATAGAATGTGTTGTAGAGCTGTATAGTGGTACATAGTATAGAATATAGTGTATAGTGGTACATAGTATAGAATATGGTGTATAGTGATACATAGTATAGAATATGGTGTAGAGCTGTATAGTGGTACATAGTATAGAATAGGGTGTAGTGTTGTATAGTGGTACATAGTATAGAATAGGGTGTAGAGCTGTATAGTGGTACATAGTATAGAATATGGTGTATAGTGGTACATAGTATAGAATATGGTATATAGAGGTACATAGTATAGAATTTGGTGTAGAGCTGTTAAGTGGTATAGAGTATTGTGTATAGTGATACATAGCATAGAATATGGTGTTGAGCTGTAAAGTTGTGCGGAGTATAGAATATGGTGTATAGTGCTACATAGTATAGAATATGGTGTATTGTGGTATATAGTATAGAATGTGGTGTAGAGCTGTACAGTGGTACATAGTATAGAATATGGTGTATAGTGGTATATAGTATAGAATATTGTGTATAGAGGTACATAGTATAGAATATGGTGAACAGTGGTAGATAGTATAGAATGTGGTGTATAGTGGTACATAGTGGTACATAGTATAGAATGTGGTGTAGTGGTACATAGTATAGAATGTGGTGTATAGTGGTATATGGTGTAGAGCTGTATAGTGGTACATAGCATAGAATGTGGTGTACAGTATTACATAGTACAGAATACGGTGTAAAGCTGTATAGTGGTACATAGTATAGAATGTGGTGTAGAGCTGTATAGTGGTACATAGTTTAGAATATGGTGTATAGTGGTTCATAGTATAGAAAATTGTTTATAGGAGTACATAGTATAGAATATGATGTAGAGCTGTATAGTGGTACATAGTATAGAATATGGTGTAGTGTTGTATAGTGGTACATAGTATAGAATATGGTGTAGAGCTGTATTGTGGTACATAGTATAGAATATGGTGTATAGAGGTACATAGTATAGAATATGGTGTATAGTGGTACATAGTATGGAATACGGTGTATAGTGGTACATAGTATAGAATATGGTGTATTGTGGTACATTGTATAGAATATGGTGTATAGAGGTACAAAGTATAGAATATGGTGTATAGTGGTACATAGTACAGAATATGGTGTATAGAGGTACACAGTATAGAATGTGGTGTAGAGCTGTATAGTGCTAAATAGTATAGAATATGTTGTATAGTGGTACATAGTATAGATTGTGGTGTAAAGCTGTATAATGGTACATAGTATAGAATGTGGTGTATAGTGGTACATAGAACAGAATATGGTGTATAGTGTTACATAGTATAAAATATGGTGTATAGTGGTACATAGTATAGAATGTGGTGTAGAGCTGTAAAGTGGTACATAGTATCGATTGTGGTGTAGAGCTGTATAGTGGTACATAGTGTAGAACATGGTGTATAGAGGTACATAGTATAGAATATGGTGTATAATGGTACATAGTATAGAATGTAGTGTATACTGGTACATAGTATAGAATATAGTGTATAGAGGCACATAGAATAGAATTTGGTGTATAGTGGTACATAGTATAGAATGTGGTGTATAGTGGTACATAGTATATAATATGGTGTAGAGCTGAATAGTGGTACATAGTATAGAATATGGTGTATAGTGGTACATAGTATAGAATGTGGTGTAGTGCTGTATAGTGGTACATAGTATAGAATGTGGTGTATAGTGGTACATTGTATAGAATATGGTTAATAGTGGTTTATAGTATAGAATATGGTGTAAAGAGGTAAATAGTATAGAATATGGTGTATAGTGGCACATAGTATAGAATGTGGTGAAGAGCTGTATAATGGTAAACAGTATAGGATGTGGTGTATAGTGGTATATAGTATAGAATATGGTGTATAGAGGAACATAATATTGAATATGGTGTATAGTAGTACATAGTCTAGAATGTGGTGTATAGTGGTACATAGTATAGATTATGGTGTTGAGTTGTATAGTGATACATAGTATAGAATGTGGTATATAGTGGTACATATTATAGAATGTGGTGTAGAGCTGTATAGTGGTACATAGTATAGAATATGGTGTAGAGCTGTATAGTGGTAGATATTATAGAATATGGTGTATAGTGGTACATAGTTAAGAATATGGGGTAGAGCTGTATAGTGGTACATAGTATAGAATATGGTGTATAGTGATACATAGTATAGAATATCATGTATAATGGTACATAATATAGAATATGGTGTATTGTGGTATATAGTTTAGAAAATGGTGTATAGTGGTACATAGTATTGAATATGGTGTATAATGGTACATTGTATAGAATATGGTGTATAGTGGTACCTAATATAGAACAGGGCCGTAGCTAGGGTAGTGCTGCCGATGCCATCGCACAGGGCACCACAGGTCATGGGGCGCTGTTTGGGCCTACCAAATTTCTATTTATTATCATTCTTGTTTGTAGCTTCCTCTTATTTCATCCCCAGCATCTCCTGGCCTCTCCTGTACTTTCCCCTGGCCCTTCCCCATGAAGCCTTTGCCCTTTTTTGAGTGCATTATGTCCTTTGAAAAATGAGGGGGCCACCAATGGACTTTCTGGCACAAGGCACCAAAAAGTCTAGTTATGGTTCTGGTATAGAATATGTTGTATAGTTGTACATAGTATAGAATATGGTGTAGAGCTGTATAGTGGTATATGGTATAGAATATGGTGAATAGTGTTACATAGTACAGAATATGGTGTATAGTGGTGCATAGTACAGAATGTGGTCTATAGTGGTACATAGTATAGAATGTGGTTTTATAGTGGTACATAGTATAGAATATGGTGTATAGTGGTATATATTATAGAATATGGTGTAGAGCTGAATAGTGGTACATAGTATAGAATATTGTGTATAGTGGTACAAAGTATAGAATATGGTGTATTGTACATAGTAAAGAATGTGGTGTATAGTGGCACATAGCATAGAATATGGGGTTGAGCTGTATAGTGGTATATAATCTAGACTATGGTGTATAGTGGTACATTGTATAGAATATGGTGTATAGTGGTAGAGAGCATAGAATGTGGTGTAGAGCATAGTGGTAAATAGTATAGAATATGGTGTATAGTGGAACATAGTATAGAATTTGGTGTATAGCGGTAAATAGTATAGAATGTGGTTAGGAGCTGTATAGTGGTACATAGTATAGAATATGGTGTAGTCTTGTATAGTGGTACATAGTATAGAATATGGTGTAGAGCTGTATTGTGGTACATAATATAGAATATGGTGTATAGTAGTACATAGTATAGAATATGGTGTATAGAGGTACATAGTATAGAATATGGTGTAGAGTGGTACATAGTATGGAATACGGTGTATAGTGGTATATAGTATAGAATATGGTATATTGTGGTACATTGCATAGAATATGGTGTATAGAGGTACATAGTATAGAATATGGTGTATAGTGGTACATAGTATAGAATGTGGTGTATAGTGGTACATTGTATAGAATTTGGTGTAGAGCTGTACAGTGGTACATAGTATAGAATGTGGTGTAGAGCTGTATAGTGGTACAAAGTATAGAATATGGTGTATAGTAGTACATAGTATAGAATGTATTGTAGAGTTGTATAGTGGTACATAGTATAGAATATGGTGTATAGTGGTACATATTATAGAATATGGTGTATAGTGGTACATAGTATAGAATATGGTGTAGAGCTGTATAGTGGTACATAGTATAGAATATGGTGTAGTGGTGTATAGTGGTACATAGTATAGAATATGGTGTAGAGCTGTATTGTGGTACATATTATAGAATATGGTTTATAGTGTTACATAGTATAGAATATGGTATATAGAGGTACATAGTATAGAATAAGGTGTAGAGCTGTTTAGTGGTGCATAGTATAGAGTATTGTGTATAGAGATACATAGCATAGAATATGGTGTAGAGCTGTATAGTGGTGCGGAGTGTAGAATTTGGTGTATAGTGCTACATAGTATAGAATATGGTGTATAGTGGTATATAGTATAGAATGTGGTGTAGAGCTGTATAGTGGTACATAGTATAGAATATGATGTATGGTGGTACATAGTATAGAATATGGTGTATAGAGGTACATAGTACAGATTATGGTGTACAGTGGTACATAGTATAGAATGTGGTGTATAGTGGTACATAGTGGTACGTAGTATAGAATGTGGTGTAGTGGTACATAGTATAGAATGTGGTGTATAGTGGTATATGGTGTAGAGCTGTATAGTGGTACATAGTATAGAATGTGGTGTAGAGCTGCCTAGTGGTACATAGTATAGAATGTGGTGTAGAGCTGTATAGTGGTACATAGTATAGAATGTGGTATAGAGCTGTATAGTGGTACATAGCATAGAATATAGTGTAGAGCTGTATAGTGGTTCATAGTATAGAATATGGTGTATAGTGGTATATACATAGCACAGAATATGGGGTAGAGCTGTATAGTTGTATATCGTATAGAATATGGTGTATAGTGGTACATAGTATAGAATGTGGTGTATAGTAGTACATAGTATAGAATACGATGTAGAGCTGTATAGTGGTACATAGTATAGAATGTGGTGTAGAGCTGTATAGTGGTACATAGTATAGAATATGGTGTATTGTAGTACATAGTATAGAATATGGTGTAGAGCTGTATAGTGGTACATAGTATAGAATATGGTGTAGAGCTGTATATTGGTACATAGTATAGAATATGGTGTAGTGTTGTATAGTGGTACTTAGTATAGAATATAGTGTAGAGCTGTAATGTGGTACATAGTATAGAATATGGTGTATAGTGGTACATAGTATAGAATATGGTGTATTGTAGTACATAGTATAGGAATATGGTGTAGAGCTGTATAGTGGTACATAGTATAGAGTATGGTGTACTGTTGTATAGTGGTACTTAGTATAGAATATAGTGTAGAGCTGTATTGTGGTACATAGTATAGAATATGGTGTATAGTTTTACATAGTATAGAATATGGTGTATAGAGGTACATAGTATAGAAAATGGTGTATAGTGGTACATAGTATGGAATACGGTGTATAGTGGTACATAGTATAGAATATGGTGTATTTTGGTACATTGTATAGAATATGGTATATAGAGGTACAAGTATAGAATATGGTGTATAGTGGTACATAGTATAGAATGTGGTGTATAGTGGTACATAGTATAGAATTTGGTGTAAAGCTGTATAGTGGTACATAGTATAGAATATGGTGTATAGAGCTACATAGTATAGAATGTGATGTAGAGCTGTACAGTGGTAAATAGTATAGAATATGTTGTATAGTGGTATATAGTATTGAATATGGTGTATAATGGTACATAGTATAGAATATGGTGTATAGTGGTACATAATATAGAACAGGGCCGTAGCTAGGGTATTGCTGCCGATGCGAACGAACAGGGCCCCACAGGACATGGGCTCTGGTTGGGCCTACCAAATTTCTATTTATTATCAATCTTGTTTGTAGCTTCCTCTTATTTCATCCCCAGCATCTCCTGGCCCTCTCCTATACTTTCCCTGGCCCTTCCCCATCCCCATGAAGCCTTTGCCCTTTTTTGAGTGCATTATGTCCTTTGAAAAATGAGGGGGCCACCAATGGACTTTCTCGCACAAGGCACCAAAAAGTCTAGTTATGGTTCTGGTATAGAATATGTTGTATAGTGGTACATAGTATAGAATATGGTGTAGAGCTGTATAGTGGTATATGGTATAGAATATGGTGTATAGTGTTACAAAGTACAGAATATGGTGTTTAGTGGTGCATAGTACAGAATGTGGTGTATAGTGGTACATAGTATAGAATGTGGTTTTATAGTGGTACATAGTATAGAATATGGTGTATAGTGGTATATATTATAGAATATGGTGTAGAGCTGTATAGTGTTACATAGTATAGAATATGGTGTATAGTGTTACATAGTATAGAATATGGTGTATAGTACATAGTAAAGAATGTGGTGTATTGTTGCACATTGTATAGAATATGGGGTAGAGCTGTATAGTGGTATATAGTCTAGACTATGGTGTAGAGTGGTACATTGTATAGAATATGGTGTATAGTGGTATATAGTATAGAAAATGGTGAATAGAGGTGCATAGAATTGAATATGGTGTATAGTGGTACATAGTATAGAATTTGGTGTATAGTGGTAAATAGTATAGAATGTGGTTAGGAACTGTATAGTGGTACATAGTATAGAATATGGTGTAGTCTTGTATAGTGGTACATAGTATAGAATATGGTGTAGAGCTGAATTGTGGTACATAGTATAGAATATGGTGTATAGTGGTACATAGTATAGAATATGGTGTATAGAGGTACATAGTATAGAAAATGGTGTATAGTGGTACATAGTATGGAATATGGTGTATAGTGGTACATAGTATAAAATATGGTGTATTGTGGTACCTTGTATAGAATATGGTATATAGAGGTACAAAGTATAGAATATGGTGTATAGTGGTACATAGTATAGATTTTGGTGTAGAGATGTATAGTGGTACATAGTATAGAATATGGTGTATAGAGGTACATAGTATACAATGTGGTGTAGAGCTGTATTGTAGTAAATAGTATAGAATATGTTGTATAGTGGTACATAGTATAGATTGTGGTGTAAAGCTGTATAATGGTACATAGTATAGAATGTGGTGTATAGTGGTACATAGTATAGAATATGGTGTTTAGTGGTACATAGTATAGAATATGGTGTATAGTGGTACATAGTATAGAATGAGGTGTAGAGCTGTATAGTGGTACATAGTATCGATTGTGGTGTAGAGCTGTATAGTGGTACATAGTATAGAAAATGGTGTATAGAGGTACATCGTTTAGAATATTGTGTATAGTGGTACATAGTATAGAATGTGGTGAATAGTGGTACATAGTATAGAATATAGTGTATAGAGGCACATAGTATAGAATATGGTGTATAGTGGTATATAGTATAGAATGTGGTGTAGAGCTGTATAGTGGTACATAGTATAGAATATGATGTATGGTGGTACATAGTATAGAATATGGTGTATAGAGGTACATAGTACAGATTATGGTGTACAGTGGTACATAGTATAGAATGTGGTGTATAGTGGTACATAGTGGTACATAGTATAGAATGTGGTGTAGTGGTACATAGTATAGAATGTGGTGTATAGTGGTATATGGTGTAGAGCTGTATAGTGGTACATAGTATAGAATGTGGTGTATAGTAGTACATAGTATAGAATATGATGTAGAGCTGTATAGTGGTACATAGTATAGAATGTGGTGTAGAGCTGTATAGTGGTACATAGTATAGAATATGGTGTATTGTAGTACATAGTATAGAATATGGTGTAGAGCTGTATAGTGGTACATAGTATAGAATATGGTGTAGAGCTGTATAGTGGTACTCAGTGTAGAATATAGTGTAGAGCTGTATTGTGGTACATAGTATAGAATATGGTGTATAGTGGTACATAGTATAGAATATGGTGTATTGTAGTACATAGTATAGAATATCGTGTAGAGCAGTATAGTGGTACATAGTATAGAATATGGTGTAGTGTTGTATAGTGGTACTTAGTATAGAATATAGTGTAGAGCTGTATTGTGGTACATAGTATAGAATATGGTGTATAGTGGTACATAGTATAGAAAATGGTGTATAGTGGTACATAGTATGGAATACGGTGTATAGTGGTACATAGTATAGAATATGGTGTATTGTGGTACATTGTATAGAATATGGTATATAGAGGTACAAAGTATAGAATATGGTGTATAGTGGTACATAGTATAGAATGTGGTGTATAGTGGTACATAGTATAGAATTTGGTGTAGAGCTGTATAGTGGTACATAGTATAGAATATGGTGTATAGAGCTACATAGTATAGAATGTGGTGTAGAGCTGTATAGTGGTAAATAGTATAGAAAATGTTGTATAGATTGTACATAGTATAGTATAGATTGTGGTGTAAAGCTGTATAATGGTACATAGTATAGAATGTGGTGTATAGTAGTACATAGTATAGAATATGGTGTATAGTGGTACATAGTATAGAATATGGTGTATAGTGGTACATAGTATAGAATGTGGTGTAGTGCTGTATAGTGGTACATAGTATCGATTGTGGTGTAGAGCTGTATAGTGGTACATAGTATAGAAAATGGTGTATAGAGGTACATAGTATAGAATATGGTGTATAGTGGTACATAGTATAGAATGTTGGTGTATAGTGGTACATAGTATATAATATGGTGTATTAGAGGTACATAGAATAGAATATGGTGTGTAGAGGTACATCGTCTAGAATATGGTGTATAGTATTACATAGTCTAGAATATGGTGTATAGTGGTACATAGTATATGATGTATAGCGGTACAAAGTATAGAATGTGCTGTAGAGCTGAATAGTGGTACATAGTATAGAATGTGGTGTATAGTGCTACATACTATAGAATATGGTGTATAGAGGTACTTAGTATAGAATGTGGTTTATAGAAGTATATAGTATAGAATATGGTGTAGAGCTGTACAGTTGTACATAGTATAGAATGTGGTATAGAGCTGTATAGTGGTACATAGCATAGAATATAGTGTAGAGGTTTATAGTGGTACATAGTATAGAATATGGTGTATAGTGGTAAATAGTATAGAATATGGTGTAGAGCTGTATAGTGGTTCATAGTATAGAATATGGTGTATAGTGGTATATACATAGCACAGAATATGGGGTAGAGCTGTATAGTTGTATATCGTATAGAATATGGTGTATAGTGGTACATAGTATAGAATACGATGTAGAGCTGTATAGTGGTACATAGTATAGAATGTGGTGTAGAGCTGTATAGTGGTACATAGTATAGAATATGGTGTATTGTAGTACATAGTATAGAATATGGTGTAGAGCTGTATAGTGGTACATAGTATAGAATATGGTGTAGAGCTGTATAGTGGTACATAGTATAGAATATGGTGTAGTGTTGTATAGTGGTACTTAGTATAGAATATAGTGTAGAGCTGTAATGTGGTACATAGTATAGAATATGGTGTATAGTGGTACATAGTATAGAATATGGTGTATTGTAGTACATAGTATAGAATATGGTGTAGAGCTGTATAGTGGTACATAGTATAGAGTATGGTGTACTGTTGTATAGTGGTACTTAGTATAGAATATAGTGTAGAGCTGTATTGTGGTACATAGTATAGAATATGGTGTATAGTTTTACATAGTATAGAATATGGTGTATAGAGGTACATAGTATAGAAAATGGTGTATAGTGGTACATAGTATAGAATATGGTGTATTTTGGTACATTGTATAGAATATGGTATATAGAGGTACAAAGTATAGAATATGGTGTATAGTGGTACATAGTATAGAATGTGGTGTATAGTGGTACATAGTATAGAATTTGGTGTAAAGCTGTATAGTGGTACATAGTATAGAATATGGTGTATAGAGCTACATAGTATAGAATGTGGTGTAGAGCTGTACAGTGGTAAATAGTATAGAATATGTTGTATAGTGGTATATAGTATTGAATATGGTGTATAATGGTACATAGTATAGAATATGGTGTATAGTGGTACATAGTATAGAATGTGGTGTAGTGCTGTATAGTGGTACATAGTATCGATTGTGGTGTAGAGCTGTATAGTGGTACATAGTATAGAAAATGGTGTATAGAGGTACATAGTATAGAATATGGTGTATAGTGGTACATAGTATAGAATGTTGGTGTATAGTGGTACATAGTATATAATATGGTGTATTAGAGGTACATAGAATAGAATATGGTGTGTAGAGGTACATCGTCTAGAATATGGTGTATAGTATTACATAGTCTAGAATATGGTGTATAGTGGTACATAGTATATGATGTATAGCGGTACAAAGTATAGAATGTGCTGTAGAGCTGAATAGTGGTACATAGTATAGAATGTGGTGTATAGTGCTACATACTATAGAATATGGTGTATAGAGGTACTTAGTATAGAATGTGGTTTATAGAAGTATATAGTATAGAATATGGTGTAGAGCTGTACAGTTGTACATAGTATAGAATGTGGTATAGAGCTGTATAGTGGTACATAGCATAGAATATAGTGTAGAGGTTTATAGTGGTACATAGTATAGAATATGGTGTATAGTGGTAAATAGTATAGAATATGGTGTAGAGCTGTATAGTGGTTCATAGTATAGAATATGGTGTATAGTGGTATATACATAGCACAGAATATGGGGTAGAGCTGTATAGTTGTATATCGTATAGAATATGGTGTATAGTGGTACATAGTATAGAATACGATGTAGAGCTGTATAGTGGTACATAGTATAGAATGTGGTGTAGAGCTGTATAGTGGTACATAGTATAGAATATGGTGTATTGTAGTACATAGTATAGAATATGGTGTAGAGCTGTATAGTGGTACATAGTATAGAATATGGTGTAGAGCTGTATAGTGGTACATAGTATAGAATATGGTGTAGTGTTGTATAGTGGTACTTAGTATAGAATATAGTGTAGAGCTGTAATGTGGTACATAGTATAGAATATGGTGTATAGTGGTACATAGTATAGAATATGGTGTATTGTAGTACATAGTATAGAATATGGTGTAGAGCTGTATAGTGGTACATAGTATAGAGTATGGTGTACTGTTGTATAGTGGTACTTAGTATAGAATATAGTGTAGAGCTGTATTGTGGTACATAGTATAGAATATGGTGTATAGTTTTACATAGTATAGAATATGGTGTATAGAGGTACATAGTATAGAAAATGGTGTATAGTGGTACATAGTATAGAATATGGTGTATTTTGGTACATTGTATAGAATATGGTATATAGAGGTACAAAGTATAGAATATGGTGTATAGTGGTACATAGTATAGAATGTGGTGTATAGTGGTACATAGTATAGAATTTGGTGTAAAGCTGTATAGTGGTACATAGTATAGAATATGGTGTATAGAGCTACATAGTATAGAATGTGGTGTAGAGCTGTACAGTGGTAAATAGTATAGAATATGTTGTATAGTGGTATATAGTATTGAATATGGTGTATAATGGTACATAGTATAGAATATGGTGTATAGTGGTACATAATATAGAACAGGGCCGTAGCTAGGGTATTGCTGCCGATGCTAATGCACAGGGCCCCACAGGACATGGGGCTCTGGTTGGGCCTACCAAATTTCTATTTATTATCATTCTTGTTTGTAGCTTCCTCTTATTTCATCCCCAGCATCTCCTGGCCTCTCCTATACTTTCCCTGGCCCTTCCCCATGAAGCCTTTGCCCTTTTTTGAGTGCATTATGTCCTTTGAAAAATGAGGGGGCCACCAATGGACTTTCTGGCACAAGGCACCAAAAAGTCTAGTTATGGTTCTGGTATAGAATATGTTGTATAGTGGTACATAGTATAGAATATGGTGTAGAGCTGTATAGTGGTATATGGTATAGAATATGGTGTATAGTGTTACAAAGTACAGAATATGGTGTTTAGTGGTGCATAGTACAGAATGTGGTGTATAGTGGTACATAGTATAGAATGTGGATTTATAGTGGTACATAGTATAGAATATGGTGTATAGTGGTATATATTATAGAATATGGTGTAGAGCTGTATAGTGTTACATAGTATAGAATATGGTGTATAGTGTTACATAGTATAGAATATGGTGTATAGTACATAGTAAAGAATGTGGTGTATTGTTGCACATTGTATAGAATATGGGGTAGAGCTGTATAGTGGTATATAGTCTAGACTATGGTGTATAGTGGTACATTGTATAGAATATGGTGTATAGTGGTATATAGTATAGAAAATGGTGTATAGAGGTGCATAGAATAGAATATGGTGTATAGTGGTACATAGTATAGAATTTGGTGTATAGTGGTAAATAGTATAGAATGTGGTTAGGAACTGTATAGTGGTACATAGTATAGAATATGGTGTAGTCTTGTATAGTGGTACATAGTATAGAATATGGTGTAGAGCTGAATTGTGGTACATAGTATAGAATATGGTGTATAGTGGTACATAGTATAGAATATGGTGTATAGAGGTACATAGTATAGAAAATGGTGTATAGTGGTACATAGTATGGAATATGGTGTATAGTGGTACATAGTATAAAATATGGTGTATTGTGGTACCTTGTATAGAATATGGTATATAGAGGTACAAAGTATAGAATATGGTGTATAGTGGTACATAGTATAGAATGTGGTGTATAGTGGTACATAGTATAGATTTTGGTGTAGAGATGTATAGTGGTACATAGTATAGAATATGGTGTATAGAGGTACATAGTATACAATGTGGTGTAGAGCTGTATTGTAGTAAATAGTATAGAATATGTTGTATAGTGGTACATAGTATAGATTGTGGTGTAAAGCTGTATAATGGTACATAGTATAGAATGTGGTGTATAGTGGTACATAGTATAGAATATGGTGTTTAGTGGTACATAGTATAGAATATGGTGTATAGTGGTACATAGTATAGAATGAGGTGTAGAGCTGTATAGTGGTACATAGTATCGATTGTGGTGTAGAGCTGTATAGTGGTACATAGTATAGAAAATGGTGTATAGAGGTACATCGTTTAGAATATTGTGTATAGTGGTACATAGTATAGAATGTGGTGAATAGTGGTACATAGTATAGAATATAGTGTATAGAGGCACATAGTATAGAATATGGTGTATAGTGGTACTTAGTATAGAATGTGGTGTATAGTGGTACCCAGTATATAATATGGTGTATAGAGGTACATAGTATAGAATATGGTGTATAGAGGTACATCATCTAGAATATGGTGTATAGTATTACATAGTCTAGAATTTGGTGTATAGTGGTAAATAGAATATGATGTATAGCGGTACAAAGTATAGAATGTGCTGTAGAGCTGAATAGTGGTACATAGTATAGAATATAGTGTATAGTGCTACATAGTATAAAATATGGTGTATAGTGGTACATAGTATAGAATGTGGTGTAGAGCTGTATAGTGGTACATAGTATCGATTGTGGTGTAGAGCTGTATAGTGGTACATAGTATAGAATATAGTGTATAGAGGCACATAGTATAGAATATGGTGTATAGTGGTACATAGTATAGAATGTGGTGTATAGTGGTACATAGTATATAATATGGTGTATAGATGTACATAGTATAGAATATGGTGTATAGAGGTACATCATCTAGAATATGGTGTATAGTGTTACATAGTCTAGAATATGGTGTATAGTGGTACATAGAATATGATGTATAGTGGTACATAGTATAGAATGTGGTGTAGAGCTGAATAGTGGTACATAGTATAGAATGTGGTGTAGAGCTGTATAGTGGTACATAGTATAGAATGTGGTGTATAGTGCTACATAGTATAGAATATGGTGTAGAGCTGTACAGTTGTACATAGTATAGAATGTGGTATAGAGCTGTATAGTGGTACATAGCATAGAATATAGAATAGAGGTTTATAGTGGTACATAGTATAGAAAATGGTGTATAGTGGTAAATAGTATAGAATATGGTGTAGAGCTGTATAGTGGTTCATAGTATAGAATATGGTGTATAGTGATATATACAAAGTATAAAATATGGGGTAGAGCTGTATAGTTGTATATCGTATAGAATATGGTGTATAGTGGTACATTGTATAGAATATGGTTAAGAGTGGTATATAGTATAGAATATGGTGTATAGAGGTAAATAGTATAGAATATGGTGTATAGTGGTACATAGTATAGAATGTGTTGAAGAGCTGTATAATGGTACATAGTATAGAATGTGGTGTATAGTGGTATATAGTATAGAATATGGTGTATAGAGGAACATAATATTGAATATAGTGTATAGTAGTACATAGTCTAGAATATGGTGTATAGTGGTACATAGTATAGATTATGGTGTAGAGCTGTATAGTGGTACATAGTATAGAATGTGGTATATAGTGGTACATAGTATAGAATGTGGTGTAGAGCTGTATAGTGGTACATAGTAAAGAATATGGCGTAGAGCTGTATAGTGGTAGATAGTATAGAATATGGTGTATAGTGGTACATAGTATAGAATATGGTGTAGAGCTGTATAGTGGTACATAGTATAGAATATGGTGTATAGTGATACATAGTATAGAATATGGTGTATAATGGTACATAGTATAGAATATGTTGTATTGTGGTATATAGTATAGAATATGGTGTATAGTGGTATATAGTATTGAATATGGTGTATAATGGTACATAGTATAGAATATGGTGTATAGTGGTACATAATATAGAACAGGGCCGTAGCTAGGGTAGTGCTGTCGATGCCACCGCACAGGGCACCACAGGTCATGGGGCTCTGGCTGGGCCTACCAAATTTCTATTTATTATCATTCTTGTTTGTAGCTTCCTCTTATTTCATCCCCAGCATCTCCTGGCCTCTCCTATACTTTCCCTGGCCCTTCCCCATGAAGCCTTTGCCCTTTTTTGAGTGCATTATGTCCTTTGAAAAATGAGGGGGCCACCAATGCACTTTCTGGCACAAGGCACCAAAAAGTCTAGTTATGGTTCTTGTATAGAATATGTTGTATAGTGGTACATAGTATAGAATATGGTGTAGAGCTGTATAGTGGTATATGGTATAGAATAAGGTGTATAGTGTTACAAAGTACAGAATATGGTGTTTAGTGGTGCAGAGTACAGAATGTGGTGTATAGTGGTACATAGTATAGAATGTGGTTTTATAGTGGTACATAGTATAGAATATGGTGTATAGTGGTACATATTATAGAATATGGAGTAGAGCTGTATAGTGTTACATAGTATAGAATATGGTGTATAGTGTTACATAGTATAGAATATGGTGTATAGTACATAGTAAAGAATGCGGTGTATTGTTGCACATAGTATAGAATATGGGGTAGAGCTGTATAGTGGTATATAGTCTAGACTATGGTGTATAGTGGTACATTGTATAGAATATGGTGTATAGTGGCAGAGAGCATAGAATGTGGTGTAGAGCATAGTGGTACATAGTATAGAATATGGTGTATAGTGGTATATAGTATAGAAAATGGTGTATAGAGGTGCATAGAATAGAATATGGTGTATAGTGGTACATAGTATAGAATTTGGTGTATAGTGGTAAATAGAATAGAATGTGGTTAGGAGCTGTATAGTGGTACATAGTATAGAATATGGTGTAGTCTTGTATAGTGGTACATAGTATAGAATTTGGTGTAGAGCTGTATTGTGGTACATAGTATAGAATATGGTGCATAGTGGTACATAGTATAGAATATGGTGTATAGAGGTACATAGTATAGAAAATGGTGTATAGTGGTACATAGTATGGAATATGGTGTATAGTGGTACATAGTATAAAATATGGTGTATTGTGGTACCTTGTATAGAATATGGTATATAGAGGTACAAAGTATAGAATATGGTGTATAGTGGTACATAGTATAGAATGTGGTGTATAGTGGTACATAGTATAGATTTTGGTGTAGAGCTGTATAGTGGTACATAGTATAGAATGTGGTGTATAGTGGTACATAGTATAGAATATGGTGTTTAGTGGTACATAGTATAGAATATGGTGTATAGTGGAACATAGTATAGAATGAGGTGTAGAGCTGTATAGTGGTACATAGTATCGATTGTGGTGTAGAGCTGTATAGTGGTACATAGTATAGAAAATGGTGTATAGAGGTACATAGTTTAGAATATTGTGTATAGTGGTACATAGTATAGAATGTGGTGAATAGTGGTACATAGTATAGAATATAGTGTATAGAGGCACATAGTATAGAATATGGTGTATAGTGGTACTTAGTATAGAATGTGGTGTATAGTGGTACACAGTATATAATATGGTGTATAGAGGTACATAGTATGGAATATGGTGTATAGAGGTACATCATCTAGAATATGGTGTATAGTATTACATAGTCTAGAATGTGGTGTATAGTGGTACATAGAATATGATGTATAGCGGTACAAAGTATAGAATGTGCTGTTGAGCTGAATAGTGGTACATAGTATAGAATATGGTGTATAGTGGTACATAGTATAGAATGTGGTGTAGAGCTGTATAGTGGTACATAGTAAAGAATGTGGTGTAAAGTGCTACATACTATAGAATATGGTGTATAGAGATACTTAGTATAGAATGTGGTCTATAGTAGTATATAGTATAGAATATGGTGTAGAGCTGTACAGTTGTACATAGTATAGAATGTGGTATAGAGCTGCATAGTGGTACATAGCATAGAATATAGTGTAGAGCTTTATAGTGGTACATAGTGTAGAATATGGTGTATAGTGTTAAATAGTATAGAATATGGTGTAGAGCTGTATAGTGCTTCATAGTATAGAATATGCTGTATAGTGGTATATACATAGTATAGAATATGGGGTAGAGCTGTATAGTTGTATATCGTATAGAATATGGTGTTTAGTGGTACATTGTATAGAATGTGGTGATGAGCTGTATAATGGTACATAGTATAGGATGTGGTGTATAGTGGTACATAGTATAGAATATGGTGTATAGAGTTACATAGTAAAGAATATGGGGTATAGTGGTACATAGTATAGAATGTGGTGTATAGTGGTACATAGTGGTACATAGTATCGAATGTGGTGTAGTGGTACATAGTATAGAATGTGGTGTATAGTGGTGAATGGTGTAGAGCTGTATAGTGGTACATAGTTTAGAATGTGGTGTATAGCAGTACATCGTATAGAATACGGTGTAGAGCTGTATAGACTATGTACCACTTTATACCATATTCTATACTATATACCACTTAACAGCTCTACCCCATATTCTATGCCATGTACCACTATACAGCTCTATACCGCATTCTATACTATGTACCATTATACAGCTCTATACCGCATTCTATACTATGTACCATTATACAGCTCTACACCACATTCTATACTATGTACCATTATACAACATATTCTATACTATGTACCAATATACAGCTCTTCATCACATTCTATACTATGTACCACTATACACCATATTCTATACTATGTACCACTATACAGCTTTAAACCACATTCTATACAATGTACCACAATACACCATATTCTATGTACAACTATACACCATATTCTATACTATGTACCACTATACACCATATTCTATACTCTGTACCTCTATACACCATATTCTTTACTATGTACCACTATACACCATATTCTATACTATATACCACTATACAGCTCTACCCCTTAATCTATACCATGTACCACTATACACTATATTCTATACTATGTACCTCTATACAACATATTCTAGACTATGTACCAATTTACACCATATTCTATACTATATACCACTTAACAGCTCTACCCCATATTCTATGCCATGTACCACTATACAGCTCTGTACCCCATTCTATAATATGTACCACTATAAAGCTCTACACCATATTCTATACTATATACTACTATACACCACATTGTATACTATGTACCACTATACACCATATTCTATACTATGTAACACTATAAACCACATACTATTCTATGTACCACTATACAGCTCTACACCATATTTTATACTTTATACCAATATTCTGCTCTACACCATGTTCTATACTATATACCACTATACACCATATTCTATACTATGTACCACTATAAACGACATTCTATACTATATACCACTATACACCTTATTCTATACTATGTATCACTATACACCACATTCTATACTATATACCACTATACAGCTCTATACCACATTTTATACTATGTACCATTATACAGCTCTACACCGCATTCTATACTATGTACCACTATACAACATATTCTATACTATGTACCACTATACAGCTCTTCATCACATTCTATACTATGTACCACTATACACCATATTCTATACTATGTACATCTATACACCATATTCTATACTATGTACCACTTTACACCATATTCTATACTATATACCACTATACAGCTCTACCCCTTAATCTATACTATGTACCTCTATACACCATATTCAATACTATGTACCTCTATACAACATATTCTAGACTATGTACCAATTTACACCATATTCTATACTATATACCACTTAACAGCTCTACCCCATATTCTTTGCCATGTACCACTATACAGCTCTGTACCACATTCTATAATATGTACCACTATACAGCTCTACACCATATTCTATACTATATACTACTATACACCACATTGTATACTTTGTACCACTATACACCATATTCTATACTATGTAACACTATAAACCACATACTATTCTATGTACCACTAAACAGCTCTACACCATATTTTATACTATATACCAATATTCTGCTCTACACCATGTTCTATACTATATACCACTATACACCATATTCTATACTATGTACCACTATAAATGACATTCTATACTATATACCACTGTACACCTTATTCTATACTATGTATCACTATACACCACATTCTATACTATATACCACTATACAGCTCTATACCACATTTTATACTATGTACCATTATACAGCTCTACACCACATTCTATACAATGTACCACTATACAACATATTCTATACTATGTACCACTATACAGCTCTTCATCACATTCTATACTATGTACCACTATATACCATATTCTATACTATGTACCTCTATACACCATATTCTATACTATGTACCACTTTACACCATATTCTATACTATATACCACTATACAGCTCTACCCCATATTCTATACCATGTACCACTATACACCTTATTCTATACTATGTGCTATACACCATATTCTATACTATGTACCACTATACACCATATTCTATACTATGTACCACAATACAGCTCTACATCATATTCTATATTATATACCACTATACACCATATTCTATACTATGTACCACTTTACACCACATTCTATACTATGTACCACTATACACCATATTCTATACTATGTACCACTATACACCATATTCTATACTATGTACCACTATACAACTCTACACCACATTCTGTACTATATGCCACTATACACCATATTCTATACTATGTAGCACTATACACCATATTCTATACTATACATCTCTACACCATATTCTATGCTATGTATCACTATACACAATACTCTATACTATGCACCACTGATCTCCTGATCTCTGAGGAGGGAGATGTTGGGGAAATCTCCCGAGTGAAGGCTCAGATGAAAGAGTTTCAATATAACCGATTGGCATCCTTGGTTTTGGAAAGGGATTATGGTATGTACCACTCGCCTGATCCCTACCATAGCTGTAGGAGGTCAGTCGATGCCAAACATATCAGAGGACTGGTGGACGGACAGGGTGTTCTTCGTACTGACAAGGAAGGCATTCTGGATGTTATTGTGTCCTACTATTCTGATCTTCTGTCTGAGCAGCCACTCATCAGGGAGAGGATGGAGGAATTTCTGAGGGGAACCCCTGGTCTGAGTTCTCAGGGTGCCTCTCTTGACTCCTTGGCAAGTGATATAACCGCAGAGGAAGTTAGGAAGGTGATAATGGGTTTAAACCCCAAGAAATCACCAGGACCAGATGGTTTAACATCTGAGTTTTATAAGACCTTTGCTGACCTCCTGATTCCCCGCCTTGTGGAAGTTTTTAATGAGAGCCTGGATGAGGGAGTCCTCCCTCCTTCCATGAGGTTATCTGCGCTTATTCTGCTGTCCAAAGGGAAGGACTCGTCTCGTATTGAGAACTGGCGCCCCATAGCCCTTCTCAATACAGACAGGAAGATTTTGGCAAAGGTACTGTTTAACAGGCTTTCAGAGTTTTCTGAGCTGTTGCTTTCTCCTTCTCAGCACTGTATGGTGAAGGGTCGTAGCACTTTTAGTGCTGTCCTTGGTGTCCGGGAGGCCATTGAGCGGTGCAGGGCTGAGAAGTGGGGAAAGTACTTACTGGCATTGGATCAGTCTAAAGCTTTTGACCGAATGAATCATGAGTACCTTTGGGCTCTACTGAGATGGTATGGTCTTCCAGAGAGGGTGGTTAATTGGTTACAGACGATCTATCGTATGGCTGAAAGCTTTCCACTGGTAAATGGTTGGGTGGGCCCTACCTTTGGTGTAGGCTCGGGTGTTCGTCAGGGGTGTCCCCTGAGCCCCCTCCTGTATGTCTTTGCAATCGATCCCTTTGTTAGGAGGGTAGAGTGTGGGACTGTAGGGGGGGTGCAGCTGAGTCCGGAGTTTGCATTGAGGGTGGTGGCTTACGCAGATGATGTCATGGTGGTTCTGTCCTCGCAGGCAGAGGCCCGTGGCATAGAACACCTCATTTGCGAGTACTCTGAGGCTTTGTGCTCCAGAGTAAACTGAGAAAAGTGTGATGTTTTCTGGATGGGGGAGGAGGGGGAGCTTTTTCCTCTTCCGGACAGCTTCCCTCAGGTCAACGATCAGATTAAAATTCTTGGTATCAAATTTGATCATGGAGATTATGCCTCCCTAAATTGGGTTAACAAGCTGGAAGATGCTACCAAGAAGGTAGAGAGTTGGAAAAGATGGAAATTGTCTTTGAGGGAAAGGGTTGACTTGTGCAAAACTTACCTGATCCCGATTTTTTTGTATGTCAGTTACGTGTGTTTTTTGCCACAATCTTTGTGGTCCAGATTGAATTCCTTGTTCTTCCTCTTGTTGTGGAAGAACAGGATCAATATAGTGAAGAGGGGTATCACCTACAGACCGAGGAAAGATGGGGGTTTGAACATGGTAAACCCAGTGATCTTTTTTGTTACAGCTTTTTTAAAGCTTAACATTGGGAGCATGTTTTTAGATACTCCTCCTCGGTGGGTAGAGGGATTTAGACCGTGGGTGTTTCCCTTCCTCAGATTCTGGATAGATGGAGGCCAAGTGAGAAGTTTCCGGATTCGTCATGGTTACCTCCCGATCTACGTCATCCAGAGCTTGAAGGTGATAAAGCAATATGACGTGGGAGTGGGTGAAGTCAAAAACTGCTCTAGGAGGGAGTTGGAGAGAAGAATTTTGCACACTCACTTTCATGTTCCGCTGTCACTGAGGGACTGCCCAGGTAATGTCGCTTCGGCTGGATTGGCTTTGTTAAATTCACAAAGGTTACCGCCCAAGTTAAAAGATATTGCCTGGCTCACTTTTCATGGGAGGCTTTATGTTGGAGGGAACCTCAGGTGGCGAAGTGCCAGTGAACGTGGCTGCCCACGGGAGGAATATCCAGGGGTGGAGGAGACGATGGACCACTTCCTGCTTGAGTGTCCTTTTAATGTAAAGGTTTATGAGGAGGTTTCAAAGGCCATTGGTATCCCGTGCCTTTCGGGTCTTAGTTACCCTGAGTGGGCTTATGGGGTGGTCAGAAGATACGGTGACTTTAATTTAACCACAATTTATTTAGTTAGTTTAGCTGTTAGGTATCACACGTGGAATGCACGGTATCTATTCGAAGGAAGGTCCTCCCCTGTGATGTCGTGGTAGGTATGATTATGCAAGAGGTGAAAAAGATGATGGATCTGGATAAGGGGAGACTGGATGCTGTCAGATGGTCACAGTGGTGGGGCCATTTGAAACCCCCTTGAGTGGGTGGTTGAAAGTCTCTTCTTGTTCAGCTGGGTTTCTTTTCTGTCCTTTCACTCCCTGTAGATTTTTTATTCTATTTTTTGTTTTTTGTTGAAAAGGTTTTACATACATCTACCTGAGGTGGTGTGTATTGGTGATGGGTAGGATTAGATAAGATAGATAGTAGTTAAAGTATTTGTATTGATTTATAGTTTGCTGTGTATATATATATATAATATATTAATAAAAAAAATAAATAAATAAAAAAATATATATATATATATATAGATAGTGGTTAAGGTAGTTGTTATTATAAAATCCTTGCTTACTTTTTCTCATAGGAGATAAGTTGGTTATTATTAGGATAGGTATAGTTTTCTTTTTGGTATAAGGCATAATATGGAGTAATATTGTGTATCCTTATGTTGATATTTGATTTTGTGTATATATAAATATTTTATCTATTTATTTATTTATTTATTTATTTATTTTTTATATATGTAATTATTGTACATATATATCTTTGTTGCAAGTTAAAATAAAGAAGCATATTCTATACTATGTACCACTATATACCACATTCTATACTATGTACCACTATACAGCTCTACACCATAATCTATACTATGTACCACTATACACCACATTCTAGACTATGTACCATTATACAGCTCTTCACCACATTCCTATACTATGTACCACTATACACCATATTCTATACTATTTACCTCTATACACCATATTCTATACTTATACCACTATTAACCATATTCTATACTATGTACCACTATAACACCATATTCAATATTATGTTCCTCTATACACCATATTCTATACTATATACCACTATACACCACATCCTATACTATGTACCATTATACAGCTCTTCACCACATTCTATACTATGTACCACTATACACCATATTCTATACTATTTACCTCTATACACCATATTCTATACTATATTACCACTATTACCATATTCTATACAATGTACCACTATACACCATATTCTATACGATATACAACTATACAGCTCTACACCATATTCTATACTATTTACCACTATACACCATATTCTATACTATGTACCACTATAAAACTCTATTCTATATTCTATGCTATGTACCACTATATAGCTCTATACCACATTCTATACTATGTACAACTGTACAGCTCTGCACCATATTCTATACTATGTAGCACTATACACCACATTCTATACTATGTACCACTATACAGCTCTACACCACATTCTATACTATGTACCACTATACACCATATTCTATACTATGTACCACTATTCAGCTCTACACCACATTCTATACTATGTACCGCTATACATCATATTCTATGTACCACTATACACCATATTCTAGACTATGTAACACTATACACCATATTCTAGACGATGTACCTCTATACACAATATTCTATACTATGTACATCAATACACCATATTATATACTATGTACCACTATACACCACATTCTTTACTATGTACCACTATACACCATATTCTATACTATATGCCTCTATACACTATATTCTATACTATGTACCACTATACACCGCATTCTATACTATGTACCACTATACACCATATACTATACTATGTACCTCTATACACCATTTTCTATACTATGTACCACTATACAGCTCTACACCACAATCGATACTATGTACCACTATACAGCTCTACACCACATTCTATACTATGTACCACTATACACCATATTTTATACTATGCAACACTATACACCATATTCTATTCTATGTACCAATATACACCACATTCTATACTATGTACCATTATACAGCTTTACACCACAATCTATACTATGTACCACTATACAACATATTCTATACTATTTAGCACTATACAGCCCTACACCACATTCTATACTATGTACCTCTATACACCATATTCTATACTTTGTACCACTATACACCATATTCTATACTTTGTACCTCTATACACCATATTCTATACTATGTACCACTATACACCGTATTCCATACTATGTACCACTATACATCATATTCTATACTATGTACATCTATACACCATATTCTATACTATGTACCACAATACAGCTCTATACCATATTCTATACTATGTACCACTATACAACACTACACCATTTTCTATACTATGTACCACTATACAGCTCTACATCATATTCTATACTATGTACTACTATAAACCATATTCTATACTATGTACCACTATACACCATATTCTATACTATGTACCACTATACAGCTCTACACCACATTCTATACTATGTACCACTATACAGCTCTACACCGTATTCTGTACTATGTAATGCTGTACACCACATTCTATGCTATGTACCACTATACAGCTCTACACCATTAACCACTATACACCAGATTCTATACTATGTACCACTACACCACGTTCTATACTATGTACCACTATGTACCACTATACACCACATTCAATATTATGTACCACTGTACACCATATTCTATACTATGTACCACTAAACAACCTCTAATCTATATTCTATGCTATGTACCACTATATAGCTCTATACCACATTCTATACTATGTACAACTGTACAGCTCTGCACCATATTCTATACTATGTAGCACTATACACCACATTCTATACTATGTACCACTATACAGCTCTACACCACATTCTATACTATGTACCACTATACACCACATTCTATACTATGTACCACTATACAGCTCTACACCAAATTCTATACTATGTACCGCTATACATCATATTCTATGTACCACTATACACCATATTCTAGACTATGTAATACTATACACCATATTCTAGATGATGTACCTCTATACACAATATTCTATACTATGTACATCTATACAACATATTATATACTATGTACCACTATACAACACATTCTTTACTATGTATCACTATACACCATATTCTCTACTAAATGCCTCTATACACTATATTCTATACTATGTACCACTATACACCACATTCTATACAATGTACCACTATACACCATATTCTATACTATGTACCTCTATACACCATTTTCTATACTATGTACCACTATACAGCTGTACACCACAATCGATACTATGTACCACTATACAGCTCTACACCACATTCTATACTATGTACCACTATACACCATATTTTATACTATGTAACACTATACACCATATTCTATTCTATGTACCACTATACTCCACATTCTATACTATGTACCATTTCACAGCTTTACACCACAATCTATACTATGTACCACTATACAACATATTCTATACTATTTAGCACTATACAGCTCTACAACACATTCTATACTATGTACCTCTATACACCATATTCTATACTATGTACCACTATACACCATATTCTATACTTTGTACCTCTATAAACCATATTCTATACAATGTACCACAATACACCATATTCTATACTATGTACCACTATACACCGTATTCCATACTATGTACCACTATACATCATATTCTATACTATGTACATCTATACACCATATTCTATACTATGTACCACAATACAGCTCTATACCATATTCTATACTATGTACCACTATACAACACTACACCATTTTCTATACTATGTACCACTATACAGCTCTACATCATATTCTATACTATGTACTACTATAAACCATATTCTATACTATGTACCACTATACACCATATTCTATACTATGTACCACTATACAACTCTACACCACATTCTATACTATGTACCACTATACAGCTCTACACCGTATTCAGTACTATGTAATACTGTACACCACATTCTATGCTATGTACCACTATACAGCTCTACACCATTAACCACTATACACCAGATTCTATACTATGTACCACTACACCACGTTCTATACTATGTACCACTATGTACCACTATACACCACATTCTATATTATGTACCACTGTACACCATATTCTATACTATGTACCTCTATACACAATATTCTATACTATATACCACTATACACCATATTCTATACTATGTACCACTATACAGCTCTACACCACATTCTATACTATATACCACCATACGCCATATTCTATACTATGTAGCACTATACAACGTATTCTATACTCCGCACAACTGTACAGCTCTACACCATATTCTATGCTCTGTATCACTATACACAATACTCTATACTATGCACCACTATACAGCTCTACAGCAAATTCTTTACTATGTACCTCTATATACCATATTCTATACTATGTACCACTATACACCATATTCTATACTATGTACCAAAATACAGCTCTTCACCATATTCTATACTATGTACCACTATACAACACTACACCCTATTCTACTATACACCATATTCTATACTATGTACCACAATACAGATCTACACCATATTCTATACTATGTACCACTATACACAATATTCTATACTATGTACCATTATACACCATATTCTATATTATGTACCACTATACAGCTCTACAACACATTCTATACTATGTACCTCTATACACCATATTCAATACTATGTACCACTATACAGCTCTAGACCACATTCTATACTATGTACCACTATTCAGCTCTACACCATTCACCACTATACACCACATTCTATACTATGTACCACTACAACACATTCTATACTATGTACCACTTTGTACCACTATACACCACATTCTATACTATGTACCACTATACCCCATATTCTATATCACTATACAGCTCTACACCATGTTCTATACTATATACCACTATACACCATATTCTATACTATGTACCACTATAAACAACATTCTATACTATGTACCACTATACACCATATTCTATACTATGTACCACTACACACCATATTCTATACTATATACCACTATACAACATATTCTAGACTTTGTACCACTTTACACCATATTCTATACTATATACCACTTAACAGCTCTACCCCATATTCTATGCCATGTACCACTATACAGCTCTGTACCACATTCTACACTATGTACCACTATACAGCTCTACACCAAATTCTATACAATGTACCACTGTACACCACATTCTATACTATGTACCACTATACACCATATTCTGTATTATGTACCTCTATACACCATATTCTATACAATTTACCACAATACACCATATTCTATACTATATACCACTATACACCGTATTCCATACTATGTACCACTGTACACCATATTCTATACTATGTACCTATATACACCATATTCTATACTATGTACCACTATACACCATATTCTACACTATGTACCACTATATAGCTCTACACCAAATTCTATACTATATACCACTATACACCATTTTCTGTACTATGTAGCACTATACACCATATTCTATACTCTGCACCACTATACAGCTCTACACCATAATCTATGCTATGTATCACTCTACACAATACTCTATACTATGCACCACTATACAACTCTACACCAAATTCTATACTATGTACCTCTATATACCATATTCTATACTATGTACCACTATACAGCTCTATACTAAATTCTACACTATGTACCATTATACAGCTCTACACCACATTCTATACTCTGTATCACAATACACCATATTCTATACTATGTACCACTGTACACCATATTCTATGCTATGTACCACTATACACACCATATTCAATACTATGTACCTCTATACACCATTTTCTAAACTATGTACCACTGTAAACCATATTCTATGCTATGTAGCACAATACAGCCTAACACCATATTCTATACTATGTACCACTATACAGCACTACACCATATTCTATACTATGTACCACTATACAGGTTAACACCATATTCTATACTATGTACCACTATACACCATATTCTATACTATGTACCTCTATACACCATATTCTATACTATGTACCACTATACAGCTCTATACTAAATTCTACACTATGTACCATTATACAGCTCTACACCACATTCTATACTATGTATCACAATACACCATATTCTATACTATGTACCACTGTACACCATATTCTATGCTATGTACCACTATACACACCATATTCTATACTATGTACCTCTATACACCATTTTCTATACTATGTACCACTGTACACCATATTCTATGCTATGTAGCACAATACAGCCTAACACCATATTCTATACTATGTACCACTATACTGCACTACACCATATTCTATACTATGTACCACTATACAGGTCTACACCATATTCTTTACTATGTACCACTATACACCATATTCTATACTATGTACCTCTATACACCATATTCTATACTATGTACCACTATACACCATATACTATACTATGTACCTCTACACACCATATTCTATACTATGAACCACTGTACACCACATTCTATACTATGTACCACTATACACCATATTCTATACTTTGTACCTCTAAACACTATATTCTATAGTATGTACCACTATACACCATATTCTATACTATGTACCACTATACAACTCTACACCACATTCTGTACTATATGCCACTATACACCATATTCTATACTTTGTAGCACTATACACCATATTCTATACTATACATCTCTACACCAAATTCTATGCTATGTATCACTATACACAATACTCTATACTATGCACCACTGATCTCCTGATCAATGTACATAGTATAGAATACGGTGTATAGAGGTACATAGTATAGAAAATGGTGTATAGAGGAACATAGTATAGAATGTGGTGTAGAGATCTATAGTGGTACATAGTATAGAATATGGTGTATTGTGGTACATTGTAAAGAATGTGGTGTAGAGCTGTATAGTGGTACATAGTATAGAATGTGGTGTTTAGAGGAACATAGTATAGAATGTGGTGTAGAGCTGTATAGTGGTACATAGTATAGAATGTGGTGTAAAGTGGTATATAGTATAGAATGTGGTATAAAGCTGTACAATGGTACATAGTATAGAATGTGGTGTATAGTGGTAAATACTATAGAATATGGTATATAGTGGTACATAGTATAGAATATGGTGTATAGTGGTACATAGTTTAGGAAATGGTGTAGTGCTGTATAGTGGTACATAGTATAGAATATGGTGTAGAGCGGTATTGTGCTACACAGCATAGAATATGGTGTATAGTGGTACATAGTATAGAAAATGGTGTATAGAGGTACATAGTATAGAATATGTTGTGTTTAGTGGTACATAGTATAGAATACGGTGTATAGTGGTACATAGTATAGAATATGGTGTATTGTGATACATAGTATAGAATATGGTGTATAGTGGTACATAGTACAGAATATGGTGTATAGAGCTACATAGTATAGAATATGGTGTATAGAGGAACATAGTATAGAATGTGGTGTAGAGATGTATAGTGGTACATAGTATAGAATACGGTGTATTGTGGTACATTGTATAGAATATGGTGTATAGTGGTACATAGTATAGAATATGGTGTACAGAGGTACATAGTATAGAATATGTTGTATAGTGCTACATAGTATAGAATGTGGTGTATAGAGGAACATAGTATAGAATGTGGTGTAGAGCTGTATAGTGGTACATAGTATAGAATGTGGTGTATAGAGGAACATAGTATAGAATGTGGTGTAGAGCTGTATAGTGGTACATAGTATAGAATGTGCTGTATAGTGGTACATAGTATAGAATATGGTGTATAGTGGTACATAGTATAGAATAAAGTGTAGTGCTGTATAGTGGTACATAGTATAGAATATGGTGTAGAGCTGTATTGTGCTACACAGCATAGAATATGGTGTATATTGGTACATAGTATAGAATATGGTGTGTGTAGTGGTACATAGTATAGAATACAGTGTATAGTGGCACATAGTATAGAATATGGTGTATTGTGATACATAGTATAGAATATGGTGTACAGTGGTACATAGTATAGAATATGGTGTATAGAGGTACAAAGTATAGAATATGGTGTAGAGTGGAACATAGTTTAGAATGTGGTGTATAGTGGTACATAGTATAGAATTTGGTGTAGAGCTATATATTGGTACATAGTATAGAATATGGAGTATAGAGGAACATAGTATAGAATATGGTGTGTATAGTGGTACATAGTATAGAGTACGGTGTATAGTGGTACATAGTATAGAATATGGTGTACAGTGGTACATAGTATAGAATATGGTGAATAGAGGTACAAAGTATAGAATATGGTGTATAGTGGAACATAGTATAGAATGTGGTGTAGAGGTGTATAGTGGTTCATAGAATAGAATATGTTGTAGAGCTGTATAGTGGTACATAGTATACAATAGTGTGTATAGTGGTATATAGTATAGAATATAGTGTATTGCTGTACAGTGGTTCATAGTATAGAGTATTATGTATAGTGATACATAGCATATAATATGGTGTAGAGATGTATAGTGGTACGTATTATAGAATATGGTGTATAGTGCTACATAGTATAGAATATGGTGTATAGTGGTACATAGTATAGAATGTGGTGTAAAGTGGTACATAGTATAGAATATGGTGTATGGTGGTATATAATATAGAATATGATGTAGAGCTGTATTGTGGTACATAGTATAGAATATGGTGTTTAGTGGTACATAGTATAGAATATGGTGTATAGCACATAGTATAGAATAAGTTGTATAGCGGTACATGGTATAGAATATGGGGTAGAGCTGTATAGTGGTATATAGTATAGAATATGGTGTATAGTGGTACATAGTATAGAATATGGTGTATAGTGGTAAATAGTATATGGTGTATTGTGGTACATTATATAGTATGTTGTGTAGAGCTGTATAGTGGTTCATAGTATAGAAAATGGTGTATAGTGGTACATAGTATAGAATGTGATGAAGAGCTGTATAGTGGTACATAGTATAAAATATGTTGTATAGTGGTACATAGTATAGAATGTGGTGTCAAGCTGTATAATGGTACATAGTATAAAATGTGGTATAGAGCTGTATAGTGGTATATAGTATAGAATGTGGTGTATAGTGATACATAGTATAGAATAAGGTGAATAGTGGTATATAGTATAGAATGTCATTTGTAGTGGTACATAGTATAGAAAATGGTGTATAGTGGTATATAGTATAGAACATGGTGTAGAGCTGAATATTGGTACATAGTATAAAATATGGTGTAGAGCTGTATAGTGGTACATAGAATAGTATGTGGTTTATAGTGTTACATAGTTTAGAATATGGTGTATAGTGGTACATAGTATAGAATGTGGTGTATAATAGTATATAGTATAGAATATGGTGTAGAGCTGTATAGTGGTACATAGTATAGAATGTGGTACAGAGCTCTATAGTGGTACATGGCATAGAATATGGGGTAGAGCTATTAAGTGGTATATAGTATATAATATGGTGTAAAGTGGTAGAAAGTCTAGAATATGTTGTATAGAGGAACATAGTATAGAATGTGGTGTAGAGCTGTATAGTGGTACATGGTATAGAATGTGGTGTATAGTTATATATATTATAGAATGTGGTATAAAGCTGTACAATGGTACATAGTATAGAATATGGTGTATTGTGGTACATAGTATAGAATATGGTGTATAGTGGTACACAGTATATAATATGGTGTATAGAGGTACATAGTATAGAATATGGTTTATAGTGGAATATAGTATAGAATATGGTGAATAGTGCTACATAGTATAGAATGTGGTGTATAGTGGTACATAGTATAAATTAAGGTGTATTGAGGTACATAGTATAGAATATGGTGTATAGTGGTACATAGTCTAGAATGTGGTGTATAGTGGTACATAGAATATGGTGTATAGTGGTACAAAGTATAGCATGTGGTGTAGAGCAGTATAGTGATACATAGTATAGAATATGGTGTATAGTGGTACGTAGTCTAGAATGTGGTGTATAGAGGTACATAGTATAGAATATGGTGTGCAGTGGTACATAGTATAGAATGTGGTGTAGAGCTGTATAGTGGTACATAGTATAGAATGTGGTGTATAGTGTTACATTTTATAGAATATGGTGTATAGTGGTACATAGTATAGAATGTGGTGTATAGTAGCATATAGTATAGAATATGGTGTAGAGCTGTACAGTGGTTCATAGTATAGAATGTGGTATACAGCTGTATAGTGGTACATAGTATAGAATATGGTGTAGAGGTGAATAGTGGTACATAGTTTAGAATATGGTGTATAGTGGTATATAGTATAGAATATGGTGTAGAGCTGGATAGTGGTTCATTGTATAGAAAATGGTGTATAGTAGTACATAGTATAGAATGTGGGGTGAGCTATATAGTTGTTTATAGTATAGAATATGGTTTATAGTGGTACATAGTAAAGAATATGGTGTATAGTGGTATATAGTATAGAATATGGTGTATAGAGGTACGTAGTATAGAATATTGTGTATAGAGGTACATAATATAGAATATGGTGTATAGTGGTACATAGTATAAAATATGGTATATAGTGGTACATAGTATATGGTGTATTGTGGTACATAGTATAGAATGTGATGAAGAGCTGTATAGTGGTACATAGTATAGAATATGTTGTATAGTGGTACATAGTATAGAATGTGGTGTAGAGCTGTATAATGGTACATAGTATAAAATGTGGTATAGAGCTGTATAGTGGTATATAGTATAGAATGTGGTGTATAGTGATACATATTATAGAATAAGGTGTATAGTGGTATATAGTATGGAATGTCATTTGTAGTGGTACATAGTATAGAAAATGGTGTATAGTGGTATATAGTATAGAACATGGTGTAGAGCTGAATATTGGTACATAGTATAAAATATGGTGTAGAGCTGTATAGTTGTACATAGAATAGTATGTGGTTTATAGTGTTATATAGTTTAGAATATGGTGTATAGTGGTACATAGTATAGAATGTGGTGTATAATAGTATATAGTATAGAATGTGGTACAGAGCTGTATAGTGGTACATGGCATAGAATATGGGGTAGAGCTATTAAGTGGTATATAGTATAGAATATGGTGTAAAGTGGTAGAAAGTCTAGAATATGTTGTATAGAGGTAAATAGTATAGAATATGGTGTATAGAGGTACATAGAATAAAATATGGTGTATAGTGGTACATAGTATAGAATGTGATGTAGAGCTGTATAGTGGTACAAAGTATAGAAAATGATGTATAGTGGTACATAATATAGAATGTGGTGTAGAGCTCTATAGTGGTACATAGTATTGAATTTGGCATAGAGCTGTATTGTGGTACATAGTATAGAATATGGTGTATAGTCGTATATAGTATAGAATATGGTATAGAACTGTATAGTGGTATATAGTATAGAATATGGTGTATAGAGATACATAGTATAGAATATGGTGTAGAGCTGTATAGTGGTACACAGTATAGAATATGGTGTATAGTGGTACATAGTATAGAATATGGTGTATAGTGGTACATAGCATAGAATATGGTGTATAGTGGTACATAGTATAGAATATGCTGTATAGTGGTACAGAGTATAGAATATGGTGTATAGTGGTACATAGCATAGAATGTGGTGTATAGTGGTACATAGTATAGAACATGGTGTAGAGCTGTATAGTGGTACATAGTATAGAATATGGTGTAGAGTGTATAGTGGTACATATTATAGAATATGGTGTATAGTTTGTGGTACACAGCATAAAATATGGTGTAGAGCTGTATAGTGGTACATAGTATAGAATGTGGTGTATAGAGGAACATAGTATAGAATGTGGTGTAGAGCTGTATAGTGGTACATGGTATAGACTGTGGTGTATAGTGGTATATAGTATAGAATGTGGTATAAAGCTGTACAATGGTACATAGTATAGAATGTGGTATATAGTGGTACATAGTATAGAATATGGTGTATAGTGGTACATAGTATAGAATATGGTGTATAATGGTACATAGTATGGAATATGGTGAAGTGCTGTATAGTGGTACATAGTATAGAATATGGTGTAGAGCTGTATTGTGCTACACAGCATAGAATATGCTGTATAGTGGTACATAGTATAGAAAATGGTGTATAGAGGTATATAGTATAGAATATGGTGTGTTTAGTGGTACATAGTATAGAATACGGTGTATAGTGGTACATAGTATAGAAAATGGTGTATAGAGGTACATAGTATAGAATATGGTGTGTTTAGTGGTACATAGTATAGAATACGGTGTATAGTGGTACATAGTATAGAATATGGTGTATTGTGATACATAGTATAGAATATGGTGTATAGTGGTACATAGTATAGAATATGGCGTATAGAGGTACATAGTATAGAATATGGTGTAAAGAGGAACATAGTATAGAATGTGGTGTAGAGATTTATAGTGGTACATAGTATAGAATATGGTGTATTGTGGTACATTGTATAGAATGTGGTGTAGAGCTGTATAGTGGTACATAGTATAGAATGTGGTGTATAGTGGTACATAGTATAGAATGTGGTGTATAGTGGTGTATAGTATAGAATGTGGTATAAAGCTGTACAATGGTACATAGTATAGAATGTGGTGTATAGTGGTACATAGTATAGTGGTGTATAGAGGTACATAGTATAGAATATGGTGTGTATAGTGGTACATAGTATAGAATACGGTGTATAGTGGTACATAGTATAGAATATGGTGTATTGTGATACATAGTATAGAATATGATGTACAGTGGTACATAGTATAGAATATGGTGTATAGAGGTACAAAGTATAGAATATGGTGTATAGTGGAACATAGTATTGAATGTGGTGTACAGTGGTACATAGTATAGAATTTGGTGTAGAGCTATATATTGGTACATAGTATAGAATATGGTGTATAGAGGAACATAGTATAGAATGTGGTGTAGAGATGTATAGTGGAACATAGTATAGAATATGGTATATTGTGGTACATTGTATAGAATATGGTGTATAGTGGTACATAGTATAGAATATGGTGTATAGAGGTACATGGTATAGAATATGGTGTATAGTGTTACATAGTATAGAATGTGTTGTATAGTGGTACATAGAATAAAATATGGTGTATAGAGGTATATAGTATAGAATATGGTATATAGTGGTAAATAGTATAGAATATGGTGTATTGTGGTACATAGTATAGAATATGGTGTATAGTGGTACACAGTATAGAATATGGTGTATAGAGGTACATAGTATAGAATATGGTGTATAGTGGTACATAGTATAGAATATGGTGAATAGTGCTACATAGTATAGAATGTGGTGTATAGTGGTACATAGTATAAATTAAGTTGTTTTGAGGTACATAGTATAGAATATGGTGTATAGTGGTACATAGTCTAGAATATGGTGTATAGTGGTATATAGAATATGGTGTATAGTGGTACAAAGTATAGAATGTGGTGTAGAGCTGTATAGTGGTACATAGTATAGAATATGGTGTATAGTGGCACGTAGTCTAGAATGTGGTGTATAGAGGTACATAGTATAGAATATGGTGTGCAGTGGTTCATAGTATAGAATGTGGTGTAGAGCTGTATAGTGGTACATAGTATAGAATGTGGTGTATAGTGTTACATTTTATAGAATATGGTGTATAGTGGTACATAGTATAGAATGTGGTGTATAGTAGTAAATAGTATAGAATATGGTGTAGAGCTGTTCAGTGGTACATAGTATAGAATGTGGTAAACAGCTGTATAGTGGTACATAGTATAGAATATGGTGTAGAGGTGAATAGTGGTACATAGTTTAGAATATCGTGTAAAGTGGTATATAGTATAGAATATGGTGTAGAGCTGTATAGTGGTTCATTGTATAGAAAATGGTGTATAGTAGTACATAGTATAGAATGTGGGGTGAGCTATATAGTTGTTTATAGTATAGAATATGGTGTATAGTGGTATATAGTATAGAATATTGTGTATAGAGGTACGTAGATTAGAATATGGTGTATAGAAGTATATAGTATAGAATATGGTGTATAGTGGTACATAGTCTAGAATATGGTGTATAGTGGTACATAATATAGAATGTGGTGTAGAGCTTTATAGTGGTACATAGTATAGAATATGGTGTAGAGCTGTATAGTGGTACATAGAATAGAATATGGTGTAGAGCTGTAGAGTGGTACATAGTATACTATAGTGTGTATAGTGGTATATAGTATAGAATATAGTGTATAGCTGTACAGTGGTGCATAGTATAGAGTATTGTGTATAGTGATACATAGCATATAATATGGTGTAGAGATGTATAGTGGTACATATTATAGAATATGGAGTATAGTGGTACATAGTATAGAATACGGTGTATAGTGGTACATAGTATAGAATATGGTGTATTGTGATACATAGTATAGAATATGGTGTATAGTGGTACATAGTATAGAATATGGTGTATAGAGGTACATAGTATAGAATATGGTGTAAAGAGGAACATAGTATAGAATGTGGTGTAGAGATTTATAGTGGTACATAGTATAGAATATGGTGTATTGTGGTACATTGTATAGAATGTGGTGTAGAGATGTATAGTGGTACATAGTATAGAATGTGGTGTATAGTGGTACATAGTATAGAATGTGGTGTATAGTGGTGTATAGTATAGAATGTGGTATAAAGCTGTACAATGGTACATAGTATAGAATGTGGTGTATAGTGGTACATAGTATAGAATATGGTGTATAGAGGTACATAGTATAGAATATGGTGTGTATAGTGGTACATAGTATAGAATACGGTGTATAGTGGTACATAGTATAGAATATGGTGTATTGTGATACATAGTATAGAATATGATGTACAGTGGTACATAGTATAGAATATGGTGTATAGAGGTACAAAGTATAGAATATGGTGTATAGTGGAACTAAGTATTGAATGTGGTGTAGAGTGGTACATAGTATAGAATTTGGTGTAGAGCTATATATTGGTACATAGTATAGAATATGGTGTATAGAGGAACATAGTATAGAATGTGGTGTAGAGATGTATAGTGGAACATAGTATAGAATATGGTATATTGTGGTACATTGTATAGAATATGGTGTATAGTGGTACATAGTATAGAATATGGTGTATAGAGGTACATGGTATAGAATATGGTGTATAGTGTTAAATAGTATAGAATGTGTTGTATAGTGGTACATAGAATAAAATATGGTGTATAGAGGTATATAGTATAGAATATGGTATATAGTGGTAAATAGTATAGAATATGGTGTATTGTGGTACATAGTATAGAATATGGTGTATAGTGGTACACAGTATAGAATATGGTGTATAGAGGTACATAGTATAGAATATGGTGTATAGTGGTACATAGTATAGAATATGGTGAATAGTGCTACATAGTATAGAATGTGGTGTATAGTGGTACATAGTATAAATTAAGTTGTTTTGAGGTACATAGTATAGAATATGGTGTATAGTGGTACATAGTCTAGAATGTGGTGTATAGTGGTATATAGAATATGGTGTATAGTGGTACAAAGTATAGAATGTGGTGTAGAGCTGTATAGTGGTACATAGTATAGAATATGGTGTATAGTGGTACGTAGTCTAGAATGTGGTGTATAGAGGTACATAGTATAGAATATGGTGTGCAGTGGTTCATAGTATAGAATGTGGTGTAGAGCTGTATAGTGGTACATAGTATAGAATGTGGTGTATAGTGTTACATTTTATAGAATATGGTGTATAGTGGTACATAGTATAGAATGTGGTGTATAGTAGTAAATAGTATAGAATATGGTGTAGAGCTGTACAGTGGTACATAGTATAGAATGTGGTAAACAGCTGTATAGTGGTACATAGTATAGAATATGGTGTAGAGGTGAATAGTGGTACATAGTTTAGAAAATCGTGTAAAGTGGTATATAGTATAGAATATGGTGTAGAGCTGTATAGTGGTTCATTGTATAGAAAATGGTGTATAGTAGTACATAGTATAGAATGTGGGGTGAGCTATATAGTTGTTTATAGTATAGAATATGGTGTATAGTGGTATATAGTATAGAATATTGTGTATAGAGGTACGTAGATTAGAATATGGTGTATAGAAGTATATAGTATAGAATATGGTGTATAGTGGTACATAGTCTAGAATATGGTGTATAGTGGTACATAATATAGAATGTGGTGTAGAGCTGTATAGTGGTACATAGTATAGAATATGGTGTAGAGCTGTATAGTGGTACATAGAATAGATTATGGTGTAGAGCTGTAGAGTGGTACATAGTATACAATAGTGTGTATAGTGGTATATAGTATAGAATATAGTGTATAGCTGTACAGTGGTGCATAGTATAGAGTATTGTGTATAGTGATACATAGCATATAATATGGTGTAGAGATGTATAGTGGTACATATTATAGAATATGGAGTATAGTGGTACATAGTATAGAATATGGTGTATAGTGGTACATAGATTAGAATATGGTGTTTAGTGGTACATAGTATAGAATATGGTGTATAGCACATAGTATAGAATATGGTGTATAGTGGTATATAGTATAGAATATGGTGTATTGTGGTAAATTCTATAGAATATGGTGTATAGTGGTACATAGTATAGAATGTGGTGTATAGTGGTACATTGTATCGAATTTGGTGAAGAGCTGTTAAGTGGTACATAGTATAGAATGTGGTACAGAGCTGTATAGTGGTACATGGCATAGAATATGGGGTAGAGCTGTTAAGTGGTATATAGTATAGAATATGGTGTAAAGTGGTACATAGTCTAGAATATGTTGTGTAGTGGTACATAGTATAGAATATGGTGTATAGAGGTACATAGTATAGAATATGGTGTATAGTGGTACATAGTATAGAATGTGATGTAGAGCTGTATAGTGGTACATAGTATAGAATATGATGTATAGAGGTACATAGTATAGAATATGGTGTATAGAGGTACATAGTATAGAATATGGTGTATAGTGGTACATAGTATAGAATGTGGTGTATAGTGGTATATAGTGGTACATAGTATAGAATGTGGTGTAGTGGTACATAGTATAGATTGTGGTGTATAGTAGTACATAGTATAGAATACGGTGTAGAGCTGTATATTAGTACATAGTATAGAATATGGTGTAGTGTTGTATAGTGGTACATAGTATAGAATATGGGGTAGAGCTGTATAGTGGTACATAGAATAGAATATAGTGTATAAAGGCACATAGTATAGAATATGGTGTATAGTGTTACATAGTATAGAATGTGTTGTATAGTGGTACATAGTATATAATATGGTGTATAGTGGTACACAGAATATGATGTATAGCGGTACATAGTATAGAATGTGGTGTATAGTGGTACATAGTATAGAATATGGTGTAGAGCTGTATAGTGGTACATAGTATAGAATGTGGTGTATAGTGCCACATACTATAGAATATGGTGTATAGGTACTTAGTATAGAATATGCTGTATAGTGGTACATAGCATAGAATATAGTGTAGAGGTTTATAGTGGTACATAGTATAGAATATGGTGTATAGTGGTAAATAGTATAGAATATGGTGTAGAGCTGTATAGTGGTTCATAGTATAGAATATGGTGTATAGTGGTATATACATAGTACAGAATATGGGTTAGAGCTGTATAGTTGTATATCGTATAGAATATGGTGTATAGAGGTAAATAGTATAGAATATGGTGTATAGTGGTACATAGTATAGAATGTGGTGAAGAGCTGTATAATGTTACATAGTGTAGAATATGGTGTGTAGAGGTACATAGTATAGAATGTGTTGTAGAGCTGTATAGTGGTACATAATATAGAATATGGTGTAGTGTTGTATAGTGGGACATAGTATAGAATATGGTGTTGAGCTGTATTGTGGTACATAGTATAGAATATGGTGTATAGTGGTACATAGTATAGAATATTGTCTATAGAGGTACATAGTATAAAATATGGTGTATAGTGGTACATAGTATGGAATACGGTGTATAGTGGTACATAGTATAGAATATGATGTACTGTGGTACATTGTATAGAATATGGTGTATAGAGGCACATAGTATAGAATATGGCGTATAGTGGTACATAGTATAGAATGTGGTATAGTGGTACATAGTATAGAATGTGGTGTATAGTTGTATATGGTTTAGAGCTGTATAGTGGTACATAGTATAGAATGTGGTGTATAGTAGTACATAGTATAGAATACGGTGTAGAGCTGTATAGTGGTACATGGTATAGAATGTGGTGTAGAGCTGTATAGTGGTACATAGTATAGAATATGGTGTTTAGTAGGACATAGTATAGAATTTGTTGTAGAGCTGTATAGTGGTACATAGTATAGAATATGGTGTATAGTGGTAAATAGTATAGAATATGGAGTATAGTGGTACATAGTATAGAATATGGTGTTGAGCTGTATAGTGGTACATAGTATAGAATATGGTGTAGTGTTGTATAGTGGTACAAAGTATAGAATATGGTGTAGAGCTGTATTGTGGTACATATTATAGAATATGGTGTATAGTGGTACACAGTATAGAATATGGTATATAGAGGTACATAGTATAGAATTTGGTGTAGAGCTGTATAGTGGTGCATAGTATAGAGTATTGTGTATAGTGATGCATAGCATAGAATATGGTGTAGAGCTGTATAGTGGTGCAGAGTGTAGAATATGGTGGATAGTGCAACCTAGTATAGAATATGATATATAGTGTTATATAGTATAGAATGTGGTGTAGAGCTGTATAGTGGTACATAGTATATAATATGGTGTATAGTGGTACATAGTATAGAATATGGTGTATAGAGGTACATAGTCCAGATTATGGTGTACAATGGTACATAGTATAGAATGTAGTGTATAGTGGTACATAATGGTACATAGTATAGAATGTGGTGTAGTGGTACTTAGTATAGAATGTGGTGTATAGTGGTATATGGTGTAGAGCTGTATAGTGGTACATAGTATAGAATGTGGTGTATAGTAGTACATAGTATAGAATACGTTGTAGAGCTGTATAGTGGTACATAGTATAGAATGTGGTGTAGAGCTGTATAGTGGTACATAGTATAAAATATGGTGTATAGTGGTACATAGTATAGAATATGGAGTATAGTAATACATAGTATAGAATATGGTGTAGAGCTGTATAGTGGTACATAGTATAGAATATGGTGTAGTGTTGTATAGTGGTACATAGTATAGAAAATAGTGTAGAGCTGTATTGTGGTACATAGTATAGAATATGGTGTATAGAGGTACATAGTATAGAAAATGGTGTATAGAGGTACATAGTATGGAATACGGTGTATAGTTGTACATAGTATAGAATATGGTGTATTGTGGTACATTGTATAGAATATGGTATATAGAGGTACAAAGTATAGAATATGGTGTATAGTGGAACATAGTATAGAATGTGGTGTAGAGCTGTATAGTGGTACATAGCATAGAATATAGTGTAGAGGTTTATAGTGGTACATAGTATAGAATATGGTGTATAGTGGTAAATAGTATAGAATATGGTGTAGAGCTGTATAGTGGTTCATAGTATAGAATATGGTGTATAGTGGTATATACATAGTAAAGAATATGGGTAGAGCTGTATAGTTGTATATTGTATAGAATATGGTGTATAGTGGTACATAGTCTAGAATATGTTGTATAGAGGTACATAGTATAGAATATGGTGTATAGAGGTACATAGTATAGAATATGGTGTATAGTGGTACATAGTATAGAATGTGATGTAGAGCTGTATAGTGGTACATAGTATAGAATATGATGTATAGAGGTACATAGTATAGAATATGGTGTATAGAGGTACATAGTATATAATATGGTGTATAGTGGTACATAGTATAGAATGTGGTGTATAGTGGTATATAGTGGTACATAGTATAGAATGTGGTGTAGTGGTACATAGTATAGAATGTGGTGTATAGTAGTACATAGTATAGAATATGGTGTAGAGCTGTATAATAGTACATAGTATAGAATATGGTGTAGTGTTGTAAAGTGGTACATAGTATAGAATATGGTGTAGAGCTGTATAGTGGTACATAGTATAGAAAATGGTGTATAGTGGGAAAAAATATAGAATGTGGTGTATAGTGGTACATAGTATAGAATATAGTGTATAAAGGCACATAGTATAGAATATGGTGTATAGTGGTACATAGTATAGAATGTGTAGTTTAGTTGTACATAGTATATAATATGGTGTATAGTGGTACACAGAATATGATGTATAGCGGTACATAGTATAGAATGTGGTGTAGAGCAGAATAGTGGTACATAGTATAGAATATGGTGTATAGTGGTACATAGTATAGAATATGGTGTAGTGTTGTATAGTGGTACATAGTATAGAATGTGGTGTATAGTGCTACATACTATAGAATATGGTGTATAGAGGTACTTAGTATAGAATATGCTGTTTAGTGGTACATAGCATAGAATATAGTGTAGAGGTTTATAGTGGTACATAGTATAGAATATGGTGTATAGTGGTAAATAGTATAGAATATGGTGTAGAGCTGTATAGTGGTTCATAGTATAGAATATGGTGTATAGTGGTATATACATAGTACAGAATATGGGGTAGAGCTTTATAGTTGTATATCATATAGAATATGGTGTATAGTGGTAAAATTGTATAGAATATGGTTAATAGTGGTATATAGTATAGAATAAGGTGTATCGAGGTAAATAGTATAGAATAAGGTGTATAGTGGTACATAGTATAGAATGTGGTGAAGAGCTGTATAATGGTACATAGTATAGGATGTAGTGTATAGTGGTATATAGTATACATTATGGTGTATAGAGGTACATAGTATTAGAATATGGTGTATAGTGGTATATACATAGTACAGAATATGGGGTAGAGCTGTATAGTTGTATATCGTATAGAATATGGTGTATAGTGGTAAAATTGTATAGAATATGGTTAATAGTGGTATATAGTATAGAATAAGGTGTATCGAGGTAAATAGTATAGAATAAGGTGTATAGTGGTACATAGTATAGAATGTGGTGAAGAGCTGTATAATGGTACATAGTCTAGAATGTGGAGTATAGTGGTATATAGTATAGAATGTGGTGTAGAGCTATATAGTGGTACATCGTATAGAATATGGTGTATAGTGGTACATAGTATAGAATATGGTGTATAGAGGTACATAGTATAGAATATGAGGTATAGTGGTACATAGTATAGAATGTGGTGTATAGTGGTACATAGTGGTACATAGTATAGAATGTGGTGTAGCGGTACATATGTAGAATGTGGTGCATAGTGGTGTATGGTGTAGAGCTGTATAGTGGTACATTGTATAGAATGTGGTTTATAGTAGTACATAGTATACAATACGGTGTAGAGCTGTATAGTGGTACATTGTATAGAATCTGATGTAGAGCTGTATAGTGGTACATAGTATAGAATACGGTGTGTAGAGGTACATAGTATAGAATGTGTTGTAGAGCTGTATAGTGGTACATAGTATAGAATATGGTGTATAGTGGTACATAGTATAGAATATGGTGTTGAGCTGTATAGTGGTACATAGTATAGAATATGGTGTAGAGTTGTATAGTGGGACATAGTAAAGAATATGGTGTAGAGCTGTATTGTGGTACATAGTATAGAATATGGTGTATAGTGGTACAAAGTATAGAATATGGTCTATAGAGGTACATAGTATAAAATATGGTGTATAGTGGTACATAGTAAGGAATACGGTGTATAGTGGTACATAGTATAGAATATGGTGTATTGTGGTACATTGTATAGAATATGGTGTATAGAGGTACATAGTATAAAATATGGTGTATAGTGGTACATAGTATAGAATGTGGTATAGTGGTACATAGTATAGAATGCAGTGTATAGTTGTATATGGTTTAGAGCTGTATAGTGGTACATAGTATAGAATGTGGTGTATAGTAGTACATAGTATAGAATACGGTGTAGAGCTGTATAGTGGTACATAGTATAGAATGTGGTGTAGAGCTGTATAGTGGTACATAGTATAGAATATGTTGTATAGTAGTACATAGTATAGAATGTGTTGTAGAGCTGTATAGTGGTACATAGCATAGAATATGGTGTATAGTGGTAAATAGTATAGAATATGGTGTATAGTGGTATATAGTATAGAATATGGTGTTGAGCTGTATAGTGGTACATAGTATAGAATATGGTGTAGTGTTGTATAGTGGTACAAAGTATAGAATATGGTGTAGAGCTGTATTGTGGTACATATTATAGAATATGGTGTATAGTGGTACATAGTATAGAATATGGTATATAGAGGTACATAGTACAGAATTTGGTGTAGAGCTGTATAGTGGTGCATAGTATAGAGTATTGTGTATAGTGATACATAGCATAGAATATGGTGTAGAGCTGTATAGTGGTGCAGAGTGTAGAATATGGTGTATAGTGCTACATAGTATACAATATGATATATAGTGTTATATAGTATAGAATGTGGTGTAGAGCTGTTTTGTGGTACATAGTATAGAATATGGTGTATAGTGGTACATAGTATAGAATATGGTGTACAGAGGTACATAGTCCAGATTATGGTGTACAATGGTACATAGTATAGAATTTGGTGTATAGTGGTACATAGTGGTACATAGTATAGAATGTGGTGTAGTGGTACATAGTTTAGAATATGGTGTATAGTGGTATATGGTGTAGAGCTGTATAGTGGTACATAGTATAGAATGTGGTGTATAGTAGTACATAGTATAGAATACGGTGTAGAGCTGTATAGTGGTACATAGTATAGAATGTGGTGTAGAGCTGTATAGTGGTACATAGTATAAAATATGGTGTATAGTGGTACATAGTATAGAATATGGTGTATAGTAGTACATAGTATAGAATATGGTGTAGAGCAGTATAGTGGCACATAGTATAGAATATGGTGTAGTGTTGTATAGTGGTACATAGTATAGAAAATAGTGTAGAGCTGTATTGTGGTACATAGTATAGAAAATGGTGTAAAGAGGTACATATTATGGAATACAGTGTATAGTTGTACATAATATAGAATATGGTGTATTGTGGTACATTGTATAGAATATGGTATATAGAGGTACAAAGTATAGAATATGGTGTATACTCGTACATAGTATAGAATGTGGTGTATAGTGGTACATAGTATAGAATTTGGTGTAGAGCTGTATAGTGGTACATAGTATAGAAAATGGTGTATAGAGGTACATATTATAGAATGTGGTGTATAGCTGTATTGTGGTAAATAGTATAGAATATGCTGTATAGTGGTACATAGTATAGATTGTGGTGTAAAGCTGTATAATGGTACATAGTATAGAATGTGGTGTATAGTGGTACATAGTATAGAATGTGGTGTATAGTGGTATATAGTATAGAATATAGTGTATAGAGGTACATATTATAGAATGTGGTGTAGAGCTGTTTAGTGGTAAATAGTAGAGAATATGTTTTACAGTGGTAGATAGTATAGATTGTGGTGTAAAGCTGTATAATGGTACATAGTATAGAATGTGGTGTATAGTGGTACATAGTATAGAATATGGTGTATAGTGGTACATAGTATAGAATGTGGTGTAGAGCTGTATAGTGGTAAATAGTATAGAATATGTTGTATAGTGGTTCATAGTATATATTGTGGTGTAAAGCGTAATAATGGTACATAGTATAGAATGTGGTTTATAGTGGTACATAGTATAGAATATGGTGTATAGTGGTACATAGTATAGAATGTGGTGTATAGTGGTACATAGTATATAATATGGTGTATAGAGGTACATAGTATAGAATATGGTGTATAGAGGTACATAGTCTAGAATATGGTGTATAGTATTACATAGTCTAGAATATGGTGTATAGTGGTACATAGAATATGATGTATAGCAGTACATAGTATAGAATGTGGTGTAGAGCTGAATAGTAGTACATAGTATAGAATATGGTGAATAGCGGTACATAGTATAGAATGTGGTGTAGAGATGTATAGTTGTACATAGTATAGAATGTGGTGTATAGTGCAACATACTATAGAATATGGTGTATAGAGGTACTTAGTGTAGAATGTGGTCTATAGTTGTATATAGTATAGAATATGGTGTAGAGCTGTACAGTTGTACATAGTATAGAATGTGGTATAGAGCTGTATAGTGGTACATAGCATAGAATATAGTGTTGAGGTTTATAGTGGTACATAGTATAGAATATGGTGTATAGTGGTAAATAGTATAGAATATGGTGTAGAGCTGTATAGTGGTTCATAGTATAGAATATGGTGTATAGTGGTATATACATAGTACAGAATATGGGGTAGAGCTGTATAGTTGTATATCGTATAGAATATGGTGTATAGAGGTAAATAGTATAGATTATGGTGTATAGTGGTACATAGTATAGAATGTGGTGAAGAGCTGTATAATGGTACATAGTATAGGATGTGGTGCATAGTAGTACATAGTCTAGAATGTGGTGAATAGTGGTATATATTATAGAATGTGGTGTAGAGCTGAATAGTGGTACATTGTATAGAATATGGTGTATAGTGGTATATAGTATAGAATATGGTATATAGAGGTACATAGTATAGAATATGTGGTATAGTGGTACATAGTATAGAATGTGGTGTATAGTGGTACAAAGTGGTACATAGTATAGAAGGTGGTGTAGTGGTACATAGTATAGAATGTGGTGTATAGTGGTGAATGGTGTAGAGCTGTATAGTGGTACATAGTATAGAATGTGGTCTAGAGCTGTATAGTGGTACAAAGTATTGAATATGGTGTATAGAGGTACATAGTATAGAATGTGTTGTAGAGCTGTATAGTGGTACATACTATAGAATATTGTGTATAATGGTACATAGTATAGAATATGGTGTATAGTGGTACATAGTATAGAATATGGTGTAGATCTGTATTGTGGTACATAGTATAGAATATGGTGTTTAGTGGTACATAGTATAGAATATGGTGTATAGAGGTACATAGTATAGAATATGGTGTATAGTGGTACATAGTATGGAATAAGGTGTTTAGTGGTACATAGTATAGAATATGGTGTATAGTGGTACATAGTATAGAATTTGGTGTAGAGCTACATAGTGCTGCATAGTAGAGAGTATTGTGTATAGTGATACATAGTATAGAATATGGAGTAGAGCTGTATAGTTGTACGGAGTATAGAATATGGTGTATAGTGCAACATAGTATAGAATATGGTGTTTAGTGGTATATAGTATAGAATGTGGTGTAGAGCTGTATAGTGGTACATAGTATAGAATATGGTGTATAGTGCTATATAGTATAGAATATTGTGTATAGAGGTACATAGTATAGAATATGGTGTACAGTGGTACATAGTATAGAATGTGGTGTAGTGGTACATATTATAGAATGTGGTGTATAGTGGTATATGGTGTAGAGCTGTATAGTGGTACATAGCATAGAATGTGGTGTACAGTATTACATAGTACAGAATACGGTGTAGAGCTGTATAGTGGTACATAGTATAGAATGTGGTGTAGAGCCATATAGTGGTACATAGTATAGAATATGGTGTATAGTGGTACATAGTATAGAATATGGTTTATAGAAGTACATAGTATAGAAATTGATGTAGAGCTGTACAGTGGTACATAGTATAGAATATAGTGTAGAGCTGTATTGTGGTACATATTATAGAATATGGTGTTTAGTGGTACATAGTATAGAATATGGTGTATAGAGGTACATAGTATAGAATATGGTGTATAGTGGTACATAGTATGGAATACGGTGTATAGTGGTACATAGTATAGAATATGGTGTATTGTGGTACATTGTATAGAATATGGTGTATAGAGGTACAAAGTATAGAATATGGTGTATAGTGGTACATAGTATAGAATATGGTGTATAGAGGTACATAGTATAGAATTTGGTGTAGAGCTGTAAAGTGCTAAATAGTATAGAATATGTTGCATAGTGGTACATAGTATAGATTGTGGTGTAAAGCTGTATAATGGTACATAGTATAGAATGTGGTGTATAGTGGTACATAGTATATAATATGGTGTATAGATGTACATAGTATAGAATATGGTGTATAGAGGTACATTGTTTAGAATATGGTGTATAGTGTTACATAGTCTAGAATATGGTGTATAGTGGTACATAGAATATGATGTATAGCGGTACATAGTATAGAATGTGGTGTAGAGCTGAATAGTGGTACATAGTATAGAATATGGTGTATAGTGGTACATAGTATAGAATGTGGTGTAGAGCTGTATAGTGGTACATAGTATAGAATGTGGTGTATAGTGCTACATAGTATAGAATATGGTGTATAGTGGTACTTAGTATAGAATGTGGTCTATAGTAGTTTATAGTATAGAATATGGTGTAGAGCTGTACAGTTATACATAGTATAGAATGTGGTATAGAGCTGTATAGTGGTACATAGCATAGAATATAGTGTAGAGGTTTATAGTGGTACATAGTATAGAATATGGTGTATAGTGGTAAATAGTATAGAATATGGTGTAGAGCTGTATAGTGGTTCATAGTATAGAATATGGTGTATAGTTGTATATACATAGTATAAAATATGGGGTAGAGCTGTATAGTTGTATATCGTATAGAATATGGTGTATAGTGGTACATTGTATAGAATATGGTTAATAGTGGTATATAGTATAGAATATAGTGTATAGAGGTAAATAGTATAGAATATGGTGTATAGTGGTACATAGTATAGGATGTGGTGAAGAGCTGTATAATGGTACATAGTATAGGATGTGGTGTATAGTGGTATATAGTATAGAATATGGTGTATAGAGGAACATAATATTGAATATGGTGTATAGTAGTACATAATCTAGAATGTGGTGTATAGTGGTACATAGTATAGATTATGGTGTAGAGCTGAATAGTGGTACATAGTATAGGATGTGGTGTATAGTGGTATATAGTATAGAATATGTTGTATAGAGGAACATAATATTGAATATGGTGTATAGTAGTACATATTCTAGAATGTGGTGTATAGTGGTACATAGTATAGATTATGGTGTAGAGCTGTATAGTGGTACATAGTATAGAATGTGGTATATAGTGGTACATAGTATAGAATGTGGTGTCGAGCTGTATAGTGGTACATAGTATAGAATATGGTGTAGAGCTGTTTAGTGGTAGATAGTATAGAATATGGTGTATAGTGGTACATAGTATAGAATATGGTGTAGAGCTGTATAGTGGTACATAGTATAGAATATAATGTATAGTGATACATAGTATAGAATATGGTGTATAATGGTACATAGTATAGAATATGGTGTATAGTGGTACATAGTATAGAATATGGTGTAGATCTGTATTGTGGTACATAGTATAGAATATGGTGTTTAGTGGTACATAGTATAGAATATGGTGTATAGAGGTACATAGTATAGAATATGGTGTATAGTGGTACATAGTATGGAATAAGGTGTTTAGTGGTACATAGTATAGAATATGGTGTATAGTGGTACATAGTATAGAATTTGGTGTAGAGCTACATAGTGCTGCATAGTAGAGAGTATTGTGTATAGTGATACATAGTATAGAATATGGAGTAGAGCTGTATAGTTGTACGGAGTATAGAATATGGTGTATAGTGCAACATAGTATAGAATATGGTGTATAGTGGTATATAGTATAGAATGTGGTGTAGAGCTGTATAGTGGTACATAGTATAGAATATGGTGTATAGTGCTATATAGTATAGAATATTGTGTATAGAGGTACATAGTATAGAATATGGTGTACAGTGGTACATAGTATAGAATGTGGTGTAGTGGTACATATTATAGAATGTGGTGTATAGTGGTATATGGTGTAGAGCTGTATAGTGGTACATAGCATAGAATGTGGTGTACAGTATTACATAGTACAGAATACGGTGTAGAGCTGTATAGTGGTACATAGTATAGAATGTGGTGTAGAGCCATATAGTGGTACATAGTATAGAATATGGTGTATAGTGGTACATAGTATAGAATATGGTTTATAGAAGTACATAGTATAGAAATTGATGTAGAGCTGTACAGTGGTACATAGTATAGAATATAGTGTAGAGCTGTATTGTGGTACATATTATAGAATATGGTGTTTAGTGGTACATAGTATAGAATATGGTGTATAGAGGTACATAGTATAGAATATGGTGTATAGTGGTACATAGTATGGAATACGGTGTATAGTGGTACATAGTATAGAATATGGTGTATTGTGGTACATTGTATAGAATATGGTGTATAGAGGTACAAAGTATAGAATATGGTGTATAGTGGTACATAGTATAGAATATGGTGTATAGAGGTACATAGTATAGAATTTGGTGTAGAGCTGTAAAGTGCTAAATAGTATAGAATATGTTGCATAGTGGTACATAGTATAGATTGTGGTGTAAAGCTGTATAATGGTACATAGTATAGAATGTGGTGTATAGTGGTACATAGTATATAATATGGTGTATAGATGTACATAGTATAGAATATGGTGTATAGAGGTACATTGTTTAGAATATGGTGTATAGTGTTACATAGTCTAGAATATGGTGTATAGTGGTACATAGAATATGATGTATAGCGGTACATAGTATAGAATGTGGTGTAGAGCTGAATAGTGGTACATAGTATAGAATATGGTGTATAGTGGTACATAGTATAGAATGTGGTGTAGAGCTGTATAGTGGTACATAGTATAGAATGTGGTGTATAGTGCTACATAGTATAGAATATGGTGTATAGTGGTACTTAGTATAGAATGTGGTCTATAGTAGTTTATAGTATAGAATATGGTGTAGAGCTGTACAGTTATACATAGTATAGAATGTGGTATAGAGCTGTATAGTGGTACATAGCATAGAATATAGTGTAGAGGTTTATAGTGGTACATAGTATAGAATATGGTGTATAGTGGTAAATAGTATAGAATATGGTGTAGAGCTGTATAGTGGTTCATAGTATAGAATATGGTGTATAGTTGTATATACATAGTATAAAATATGGGGTAGAGCTGTATAGTTGTATATCGTATAGAATATGGTGTATAGTGGTACATTGTATAGAATATGGTTAATAGTGGTATATAGTATAGAATATAGTGTATAGAGGTAAATAGTATAGAATATGGTGTATAGTGGTACATAGTATAGGATGTGGTGAAGAGCTGTATAATGGTACATAGTATAGGATGTGGTGTATAGTGGTATATAGTATAGAATATGGTGTATAGAGGAACATAATATTGAATATGGTGTATAGTAGTACATAATCTAGAATGTGGTGTATAGTGGTACATAGTATAGATTATGGTGTAGAGCTGAATAGTGGTACATAGTATAGGATGTGGTGTATAGTGGTATATAGTATAGAATATGTTGTATAGAGGAACATAATATTGAATATGGTGTATAGTAGTACATATTCTAGAATGTGGTGTATAGTGGTACATAGTATAGATTATGGTGTAGAGCTGTATAGTGGTACATAGTATAGAATGTGGTATATAGTGGTACATAGTATAGAATGTGGTGTCGAGCTGTATAGTGGTACATAGTATAGAATATGGTGTAGAGCTGTTTAGTGGTAGATAGTATAGAATATGGTGTATAGTGGTACATAGTATAGAATATGGTGTAGAGCTGTATAGTGGTACATAGTATAGAATATAATGTATAGTGATACATAGTATAGAATATGGTGTATAATGGTACATAGTATAGAATATGGTGTATTGTGGTATATAGTATAGAATATGGTGTATAGTGTCACATAGTATTGAATATGGTGTATAATGGTACATAGTATAGAATATGGTGTATAGTGGTACCTAATATAGAACAGGGTCGTAGCTAGGGTAGTGCTGCCGATGCCATCGCACACTGCACCACAGGTCATGGGGCGCTGGTTGGGCCTACCAAATTTCTATTTATTATCATTCTTGTTTGTAGCTTCCTCTTATTTCATCCCCAGCATCTCCTGGCCTCTACTATACTTTACCTGGCCCTTCCCCATGAAGCCTTTGCCCTTTTTTGAGTGCATTATGTCCTTTGAAAAATGAGGGGGCCACCAATGAACTTTCTGGCACAGGGCACCAAAAAGTCTAGTTATGGTTCTGGTATAGAATATGTTGTATAGTGGTACATAGTATAGAATATGGTGTAGAGCTGTATAGTGGTATATGGTATAGAATATGATGTATAGTGTAACATAGTACAGAATATGGTGTATAGTGGTGCATAGTACAGAATGTGGTGTATAGTGGTACACATTATAGAATGTTGTTTATAGTGGTACATAGTATAGAATATGGTGTATAGTGGTATATAGAATAGAACATGGTGTAGAGCTGAATATTGGTACATAGTATAAAATATGGTGTAGAGCTGTATAGTGGTACATAGTATAGAATGTGGTGTATAGTGTTACATAGTATAGAATGTGGTGTATAGAAGTATATAGTATAGAATATGGTGCAGAGCTGTACAGTGGTACATAGTATAGAATGTGGTGCAGAGCTGTATAGTGGTACATGGAGTAGAATATGGGGTAGAGCTGTGAAGTGGTATATAGTATAGAGTATGGTGTAAAGTGGTACATAGTCTAGAATATGTTGTATAGAGGTACATAGTATAGAATATAGTGTATAGAGGTACATAGTATAGAATATGGTGTATAGTGGTACATAGTATAGAATGTGATGTAGAGCTGTATAGTGGTACATAGTATAGAATATGATGTATAGAGGTACATAGTATAGAATATGGTGTATAGAGGTACATAGTATAGAATATGGTGTAGTGTTGTATAGTGGTACATAGTATAGAATATGGTGTAGAGCTTTATAGTGGTACATAGTATAGAATATGGTGTAGTGTTGTATAGTGGTACATAGTATAGAAAATAGTGTAGAGCTGTATTGTGGTACATAGTATAGAAAATGGTGTATAGAGGTACATAGTATGGAATACAGTGTATAGTTGTACATAGTATAGAATATGGTGTATTGTGGTACATTGTATAGAATATGGTATATAGAGGTACAAAGTATAGAATATGGTGTATAGTGGTACATAGTATAGAATGTGGTGTATAGTGGTACATAGTACAGAATTTGGTGTAGAGCTGTATAGTGGTACATAGTATAGAATATGGTGTATAGAGGTACATATTATAGAATGTGGTGTAGAGCTGTATAGTGGTAAATAGTATAGAATATGCTGTATAGTGGTACATAGTATAGATTGTGGTGTAAAGCTGATTAATGGTACATAGTATAGAATGTGGTGTACAGTGTTACATAGTATAGAATGTGGTGTATAGTGGTATATAGTATAGAATATAGTGTATAGAGGTACATATTATAGAATGTGGTGTAGAGCTGTATAGTGGTAAATAGTAGAGAATATGTTTTACAGTGGTAGATAGTATAGATTGTGGTGTAAAGCTGTATAATGGTACATAATATAGAATGAGGTGTATAGTGGTACATAGTATAGAATATGGTGTATAGTGGTACATAGTATAGAATGTGGTGTAGAGCTGTATAGTGGTAAATAGTATAGAATATGTTGTATAGTGGTTCATAGTATTTATTGTGGTGTAAAGCGTAATAATGGTACATAGTATAGAATGTGGAGTATAGTGGTACATAGTATAGAATATGGTGTATAGAGGTACATAGTATAGAATGTGGTGTATAGTGGTACATAGTATATAATATGGTGTATAGAGGTACATAGTATAGAATATGGTGTATAGAGGTACATAGTCTAGAATATGGTGTATAGTATTACATAGTCTAGAATATGGTGTATAGTGGTACATAGATTATGATGTATAGCGGTACATAGTATAGAATGTGGTGTAGAGCTGAATAGTAGTACATAGTATAGAATATGGTGAATAGTGGTACATAGTATAGAATGTGGTGTAGAGATGTATAGTTGTACATAGTGTAGAATGTGGTGTATAGTGCAACATACTATAGAATATGGTGTATAGAGGTACTTAGTATAGATTGTGGTCTATAGCATTATATAGTATAGAATATGGTGTAGAGCTGTACAGTTGTACATAGTATAGAATGTGGTATAGAGCTGTATAGTGGTATATAGCATAGAATATAGTGTTGAGGTTTATAGTGGTACATAATATAGAATATGGTGTATAGTGGTAAATAGTATAGAATATGGTGTAGAGCTGTATAGTGATTCATAGTATAGAATATGGTGTATAGTGGTATATACATAGTACAGAATATTGGGTAGGGCTGCATAGTTGTATATCATATAGAATATGGTGTATAGAGGTAAATAGTATAGATTATGGTGTATAGTGGTACATAGTATAGAATGTGGTGAAGAGCTGTATAATGGTACATAGTATAGGATGTGGTGCATAGTAGTACATAGTCTAGAATGTGGTGAATAGTGGTACATCGTATAGAATATGGTGTATAGTGGTATATAGTATAGAATATGGTATATAGAGGTACATAGTATAGAATATGGGGTATAGTAGTACATAGTATAGAATGTGGAGTATAGTGGTGAATGGTGTAGAGCTGTATCGTGGTACATAGTATAGAATGTGGTCTAGAGCTGTATAGTGGTACATAGTATTGAATATGGTGTTTAGAGGTACATAGTATAGAATGTGTTGTAGAGCTGTATAGTGGTAAATACTATAGAATATGGTGTATAATGGTACATAGTATAGAATATGGTGTATAGTGGTACATAGTATAGAATATGGTGTAGATCTGTATTGTGGTACATAGTATAGAATATGGTGTTTAGTTGTACATAGTATAGAATATGGTGTATAGAGGTACATAGTATAGAATATGGTGTATAGTGGTACATAGTATGGAATAAGGTGTATAGTGGTACATAGTATAGAATATGGTGTATAGTGGTACATAGTATAGAATTTGGTGTAGAGCTACATAGTGGTGCATAGTTTAGAATGTGGTGTAGAGCTGTATAGTTGTACATAGTATAGAATATGGTGTATAGTGGTACATAGTAAAGAATATGTTGTAGAGCAGTATAGTGGTACATAGTATAGAATATAGTGTATAGTGGTACATAGTATAGAATATGGTGTATAGTGGTACATAGTATAGAATATGGTGTAGAGCTGTATTGTGGTACATAGTAAAGAATATGGTGGATAGTGGTACATAGTATAGAATATGGTATATAGAGGTACATAGTATATAATTTGGTGTAGAGCTGTATAGTGGTGCATAGTATAGAGTATTGTGTATATGATACATATCATAGAATATGGAGTAGAGTTGTATAGTTGTACGGAGTATAGAATATGGTGTATAGTGCTACATAGTTTAGAATATGGTGTATAGTGGTATGTAGTATAGAATGTGGTGTAGAGCTGTATAGTGGTACATCGTATAGAATAAGGTGTATAGTGCTATATAGTATAGAATATTGTGTATAGAGGTACATAGTATAGAATATGGTGTACAGTGGTACATAGTATAGAATGTGGTGTATAGTGGTACATAGTGGTACATAGTATAGAATGTGGTGTAGTGGTACATATTATAGAATGTGGTGTATAGTGGTATATGGTGTAGAGCTGTATAGTGGTACATAGGATAGAATGTGGTGTACAGTATTATATAGTACAGAATACGGTGTAGAGCTGTATAGTGGTACATAGTATAGAATGTGGTGTAGAGCCGTATAGTGGTACATAGTATAGAATATGGTGTATAGTGGTACATAGTATAGAATATGGTTTATAGAAGTACATAGTATAGAAATTGATGTAGAGCTGTACAGTGGTACATAGTATAGAATATGGTGTAGAGCTGTATTGTGGTACATATTATAGAATATGGTGTTTAGTGGTACGTAGTATAGAATATGGTGTAGAGAGGTACATAGTATAGAATATGGTGTATAGTGGTACATAGTATGGAATACGGTGTATAGTGGTACATAGTATAGAATATGGTGTATAGAGGTACATCGTCTAGAATATGGTGTAAAGTGTTACATAGTCTAGAATATGGTGTATAGTGGTACATAGAATATGATGTATAGCGGTACATAGTATAGAATGTGGTGTAGAGCTGAATAGTGGTACATAGTATAGAATATGGTGTATAGTGGTACATAGTATAGAATGTGGTGTAGAGCTGTATAGTGGTACATAGGATAGAATGAGGTGTATAGTGCTACATAGTATAGAATATGGTGTATAGTGGTACTTAGTATAGAATGTGGTCTATAGTAGTTTATAGTATAGAATATGGTGTAGAGCTGTACAGTTATACATAGTATAGAATGTGGTATAGAGCTGTATAGTGGTACATAGCATAGAATATAGTGTAGAGGTTTATAGTGGTACATAGTATAGAATATGGTGTATAGTGGTAAATAGTATAGAATATGGTGTAGAGCTGTATAGTGGTTCATAGTATAGAATATGGTGTATAGTGGTAAATACATAGTATAAAATATGGGGTAGAGCTGTATAGTTGTATATCGTATAGAATATGGTGTATAGTGGTACATTGTATAGAATATGGTTAATAGTGGTATATAGTATAGAATATGGTGTATAGAGGTAAATAGTATAGAATATGGTGTATAGAGGTACATAGTATAGAATGTGGTGAAGAGCTGTATAATGGTACATAGTATAGGATGTGGTGTATAGTGGTATATAGTATAGAATATGGTGTATAGAGGAACATAATATTGAATATGGTGTATAGTAGTACATAGTCTAGAATGTGGTGTATAGTGGTACATAGTATAGATTATGGTGTAGAGCTGAATACTGGTACATAGTATAGGATGTGGTGTATAGTGGTATATAGTATAGAATATGGTGTATAGAGGAACATAATATTGAATATGGTGTATAGTAGTACATATTCTAGAATGTGGTGTATAGCGGTACATAGTATAGATTATGGTGTAGAGCTGTATAGTGGTACATAGTATAGAATGTGGTATATAGTGGTACATAGTATAGAATGTGGTGTCGAGCTGTATAGTGGTACATAGTATAGAATATGGTGTAGAGCTGTATAGTGGTAGATAGTATAGAATATGGTGTATAGAGGTACATAGTATAGAATATGGTGTAGAGCTGTATAGTGGTACATAGTATAGAATATAAAGTATAGTGATACATAGTATAGAATATGGTGTAGTGTTGTATAGTGGTACATAGTATAGAAAATGGTGTAGAGTTGTATTGTGGTACATATTATAGAATATGGTGTATAGTGGTACATAGTATAGAATATGGTGTATAGTGGTACATAGTATAGAATATGGTGTATAGAGGTACATAGTACAGATTATGGTGTACAGTGGTACATAGTATAGAATGTGGTGTATAGTGGTACATAGTGGTACATAGTATAGAATGTGGTGTAGTGGTACATAGTATAGAATGTGGTGTATAGTGGTATATGGTGTAGAGCTGTGTAGTGGTACATAGTATAGAATGTGGTGTATAGTAGTACATAGTATAGAATACAGTGTAGAGCTGTATAGTGGTACATAGTATAGAATGTGGTGTAGAGCTGTATAGTGGTACATAGTATAGAATATGGTGTATAGTAGTTCATAGTATAGAATATGGTGTAGAGCTGTATAGTGGTACATAGTATAGAATATAGTGCAGAGCTGTATTGTGGTACATAGTATAGAATATGGTGTATAGTGGTACATAGTATAGAATATGGTGTATAGTGGTACATAGTATGGAATACGGTGTATAGTGGTACATAGTATAGAATATGGTGTATTGTGGTACATTGTATAGAATATGGTATATAGAGGTACAAAGTATAGAATATGGTGTATAGTGGTTCATAGTATAGAATGTGGTGTATAGTGGTACATAGTTAAGAATTTGGTGTAGAGCTGTATAGTGGTACATAGTATAGAATATGGTGTATAGAGGTACATAGTATAGAATGTGGTTTAGAGCTGTATAGTGGTAAATAGTATAGAATATGTTGTATAGTGGTACATAGTATAGATTGTGGTGTAAAACTGTATAATGGTACATAGTATAGAATGTGGTGTATAGTGGTACATAGTATAGAATATGGGGTATAGTGGTACATAGTATCGAATATGGTGTATAGCGGTACATAGTATAGAATGAGGTGTAGAGCTGTATAGTGGTACATAGTATCGATTGTGGTGTAGAGCTGTATAGTGGTACATAGTATAGAAAATGGTGTATAGAGGTACATAGTATAGAATATGGAGTATATTGGTACATAGTATAGAATGTGGTGTATAGTGGTACATAGTATAGAATATAGTGTATGGAGGCACATAGTATAGGAATATGGTATATAATGGTACATAGTATAGAATGTTGGTGTATAGTGGTACATAGTATATAATATGGTGTATAGTGGTACATAGTATAGAATGTTGTGTATAGTGCTACATACTATAGAATATGGTGTATAGAGGTACTTGGTATAGAATGTGGTCTATAGTAGTATATAGTATAGAATATGGTGTAGAGCTGTACAGTTGTACATAGTATAGAGTGTGGTTTACAGCTGTATAGTGGTACATAGCATAGAATATAGTGTAGAGGTTTATAGTGGTACATAGTATAGAATATGGTGTATAGTGGTAAATAGTATAGAATATGGAGTAGAGCTGTATTGTTGTTCATAGTATAGAATATGGTGTATAGTGGTATATACATAGTACAGAATATGGGGTAGAGCTGTATAGTTGTATATCGTATAGAATATGGTGTATAGTGGTACATTGTATAGAATATGGTTAATAGTGGTATATAGTAGAGAATATGGTGTATAGAGGTAAATAGTATAGATTATGGTGAATAGTGGTACATAGTATAGAATGTGGTGAAGAACTGTATAATGGTACATAGTATAGGATGTGGTGTATAGTAGTACATAGTCTAGAATGTGGTGTATAGTGGTATATAGTATAGAATGTGGTGTAGAGCTGTATAGTGGTACATCGTATAGGATATGGTGTATAGTGGTACATAGTATAGAATATGGTGTCTAGAGGTACAAAGTATAGATTATGGGGTATAGTGGTACATAGTATAGAATGTGGTGTATAGTGGTACATATTGGTACATAGTATAGAATGTGGTGTAGTGGTAAATAGTATAGAATATGGTGTATAGTGTTGAATGGTGTAGAGCTGTATAGTGGTACATAGTATAGTATGTGGTGTATAGTAGTACATTGTATAGAATATGGTGTAGAGCTGTATAGTCATACATAGTATAGAATGTGGTGTAGAGTTGTATAGTGGTACGTAGTTTAGAATATGGTGTATAGTGGTACATAGTATAGAATATGGTGTATAGTGGTACATAGTTTAGAATATGGTGTAGAGCTGTATTGTGGTACATAGTATAGAATATGGTGTATAGTGGTACATAGTATAGAATATTGTGTATAGTGGTATATAGTATAGAATATGGTGTATAGTGGTATATAGTATAGAATATGGTGTATAGTGGTACATAGTATAGAATATGGTGTAGTATTGTATAGTGGTACATAGTATAGAAAATGGTGTAGAGCTGTATTGTGGTACATATTATAGAATATGGTGTATACTGGTACATAGTATAGAATATGGTATATAGAGGTACATAGTATAGAATAAGGTGTAGAGCTGTATAGTGGTGCATAGTATAGAGTATTGTGTATAGTGATACATAGCATAGAATAAGGTGTAGAGCTGTATAGTGGTGCGGAGTGTAGAATATGGTGTATAGTGCTACATAGTATAGAATATGGTGTATAGTGGTATATAGTATAGAATGTGGTGTAGAGCTGTATAGTGGTACATAGTATAGAATATGGTGTATAGTGGTACATAGTATAGAATATGGTGTATAGAGCTACATAGTACAGATTATGGTGTACAGTGGTACATAGTATAGAATGTGGTGTATTGTGGTACATAGTGGTACATAGTATAGAATGTGGTGTAGTGGTACATAGTATAGAATGTGGGGTATAGTGGTATATGGTGTAGAGCTGTATAGTGGTACATAGTATAGAATGTGGTGTATAGTAGTACATAGTATAGAATACGGTGTAGTGCTGTATAGTGGTACATAGTATAGAATGTGGTGTAGAGCTGTATAGTTGTACATAGTATAGAATATGGTGTATAGTGGTACATAGTATAGAATATGGTGTATAGTAGTACATAGTATAGAATATGGTGTAGAGCTGTATAGTGGTACATAGTATAGAATATAGTGTAGAGCTGTATTGTGGTACATAGTATAGAATATGGTGTATAGTGGTACATAGTATAGAATATGGTGTATAGTGGTACATAGTATGGAATACGGTGTATAGTGGTACATAGTATAGAATATGGTGTATTGTGGTACATTGTATAGAATATGGTATATAGATGTACAAAGTATAGAATATGGTGTATAGTGGTACATAGTTAAGAATTTGGTGTAGAGCTGTATAGTGGTACATAGTATAGAATATGGTGTATAGAGGTACATAGTATAGAATGTGGTGTAGAGCTGTATAGTGGTAAATAGTATAGAATATGTTGTATTGTGGTACATAGTATAGATTGTGGTGTAAAGCTGTATAATGGTACATAGTATAGAATGTGATGTATAGTGGTATATAGTATAGAATATGGTGTATAGTGGTACATAGTATAGAATTTGGTGTATAGCGGTACATAGTATAGAATGTGGTGTAGAGCTGTATAGTGGTACATAGTATCGATTGTGGTGTAGAGCTGTATAGTGGTACATAGTATAGAAAATGGTGTATAGAGGTACATAGTATAGAATATGGAGTATAGTGGTACATAGTATAGAATGTGGTGTATAGTGGTACATAGTATAGAATATAGTGTATGGAGGCACATAGTATAGAATATGGTATATAGTGGTACATAGTTAAGAATTTGGTGTAGAGCTGTATAGTGGTACATAGTATATAATATAGTGTATAGAGGTACATAGTATAGAATGTGGTGTAGAGCTGTATAGTTATAAATAGTATAGAATATGTTGTATAGTGGTACATAGTATAGAATATGGTGTAGTACATTGTATAGAATGTTGGTGTATAGTGGTACATAGTATATAATATGGTGTATAGAGGTACATAGTATAGAATATGGTGTGTAGAGGTACATCATCTAGAATATGGTGTTTAGTATTACATAGTCTAGAATATGGTGTATAGTGGTACATAGTATATGATGTATAGCGGTACAAAGTATAGAATGTGCTGTAGAGCTGAATAGTGGTACAAAGTATAGAATATGGTGTATAGTGGTACATAGTATAGAATGTTGTGTATAGTGCTACATACTATAGAATATGGAGTATAGAGGTACTTAGCATAGAATGTGGTCTATAGTAGTATACAGTATAGAATATGGTGTAGAGCTGTACAGTTGTACATAGTATAGAGTGTGGTATAGAGCTGTATAGTGGTACATAGCATAGAATATAGTGTAGAGGTTTATAGTGGTACATAGTATAGAATATGGTGTATAGTGTTGAATGGTGTAGAGCTGTATAGTGGTACATAGTATAGTATGTGGTGTATAGTAGTACATTGTATAGAATACGGTGTAGAGCTGTATAGTCTTACATAGTATAGAATGTGGTGTAGAGCTGTATAGTGGTACATAGCATAGAATATAGTGTAGAGGTTTATAGTGGTACATAGTATAGAATATGGTGTTTAGTAGTACATTGTATAGAATACGGTGTAGAGCTGTATAGTCTTACATAGTATAGAATGTGGTGTAGAGTTGTAAAGTGGTACGTATTATAGAATATGGTGTATAGTGGTACATAGTATAGAATATGGTGTATAGTGGTACATAGTATAGAATATGGCGTAGAGCTGTATTGTGGTACATAGTATAGAATATGGTGTATAGTGGTACATAGTATAGAATATTGTGTATAGTGGTATATAGTATAGAATATGGTGTATAGTGGTATATAGTTTAGAATATGGTGTATAGAGGTACATAGTATAGAATATGGTGTATAGTGGTACATAGTATGGAATACGGTGTATAGTGGTACATAGTATAGAATATGGTGTATAGTGGTACATAGTATAGAATATGGTGAAGAGCTGTATAGTGGTACATAGTATAGAATATGGTGTAGTGTTGTATAGTGGTACATAGTATAGAATATGGTGTAGAGCTGTATTGTGGTACATATTATAGAATATGGTGTATAGTGGTACATAGTATAGAATATGGTATATAGAGGTATATAGTATAGAATAAGGTGTAGAGCTGTATAGTGGTGCATAGTATAGAGTATTGTGTATAGTGATACATAGCATAGAATATGGTGTAGATCTGTATAGTGGTGCGGAGTGTAGAATATGGTGTATAGTGCTACATAGTATAGAATATGGTGTATAGTGGTATATAGTATAGAATGTGGTGTAGAGCTGTATAGTGGTACATAGTATAGAATATGGTGTATAGTGGTACATAGTATAGAATATGGTGTATAGAGGTATAGTACAGATTATGGTGTACAGTGGTACATAGTATATAATGTGGTGTCTAGTGGTACATAGTAGTACATAGTATAGAATATGGTGTAGTGGTACATAGTATAGAATGTGGTCTATAGTGGTATATGGTGTAGAGCTGTATAGTGTTACATAGTATAGAATATGGTGTATAGTGGTACATAGTATAGAATATGGTGTATAGCAGTACATAGTATAGAATTTGGTGTAGAGCTGTATAGTGGTACAAAGTATAGAATATGTTGTAGTGTTGTATAGTTGTACATAGTAAAGAATATAGTGTGGAGCTGTATTGTGGTACATAGTATAGAATATGGTGTATAGTGGTACTTAGTATAGAATATAGTGTATAGAGGTACATAGTATAGAAAGTGGTGTATAGTGGTACATAGTAGGGAATACGGTGTATAGTGGTACATAGTATAGAATATGGTGTATTGTGGTACATTGTATAGAATATGGTATATAGAGGTACAAAGTATAGAAAATGGTGTATAGTGGTACATAGTATAGAATGTTGTGTATAGTGGTACATAGTTAAGAATTTGGTGTAGAGCTGTATAGTGGTACATAGTATAGAATATGGTGTATAGAGGTACATAGTATAGAATGTGGTGTAGAGCTGTATAGTGCTAAATAGTATAGAATATGTTGTATAGTGGTACATAGTATTGATTGTGGTGTAAAGCTGTATAATGGTACATAGTATAGAATGTGGTGTATAGTGGTACATAGTATAGAATATGGTGTATAGTGGTACATAGTATAGAATATGGTGTATAGTGGTACATAGTATAGAATGTGGTGTAGAGCTGTATAGTGGTACTAAGTATCGATTGTGGTGTAGAGCTGTATAGTGGTACATAGTATAGAAAATGGTGTATAGAGGTACATAGTATAGAATATGGTGTATAGTGGTACATAGTATAGAATATGGTGTATAGTGGTACATAGTATAGAATATGGTGTAGAGCTGTATTGTGGTACATAGTATAGAATATGGTGTATAGTGGTACATAGTATAGAATATGGTGTATAGAGGTAAATAGTATAGAATATGGTGTATAGTTGTACATAGAATGGAATACGGTGTATAGTGGTACATAGTATAGAATATGGTGTATTATGGTACATTGTATAGAATATGGTGTATAGAGGTACATAGTATAGAATATGGTGTATAGTGGTACATAGTATAGAATGTGGTGTATGGTGTTACATAGTATAGAATTTGGTGTAGAGCTGTATAGTGCTACGTAGTATAGAATATGGTGTATAGTAGTACATAGTATAGAATGTGTTGTAGAGCTGTATAGTGGTACATAGTATAGAATATGGTGTATAGTGGTACATAGTATAGAATATGGTGTAGTCTTGTATAGTGGTACATAGTATAGAATATGGTGTAGAGCTGTATTGTGGTACATATTATAGAATATGGTGTATAGTGGTACATAGTATAGAATATGGTATATAGAGGTACATAGTATAGATATTGGTGTAGAGCTGTATAGTGGTGCATAGTATAGAATATTGTGTATAGTGATATATAGCATAGAATATGGTGTAGAGCTGTATAGTGGTGTATATGGTATACACCATATTCTATACGATGTACCACTATTCAGCTCTATACCACATTCTATAATTTATACCACTATTCACCACATTCTAGACTATGTACTACTATGCACCACATCCTTAACTATGTACCATTATACAGCTCTTCACCACATTCTATACTATGTACCACTATACACCCTAATCTATACTATTTACCTCTATACACCATATTCTATACGATATACAACTTTACAGCTCTACCCCATATTCTGTACAATGTATATACCACTATACACCATATTCTATACTATGAACCACTATACAGCTCTACACCATATTCTATACTATTTACCACTATACACCATATTCTATACTATGTACCTCTATAAACCTCTACACTATATTCTATGCTATGTACCACTATACAGCTCTATACCACATTCTATACTATGTACAACTGTACAGCTCTACACCATATTCTATACTATAAACTACTATAGACCACATTCTATACTAAGTACCTCTATACACCATATTCTATAGTATGTTGCACTATACACCACATTCTATACTATGTACCACTATACATCTCTACACCACATTCTATACTATGTACCACTATACACCATATTCTATACTATGTACCACTATTCAGCTCTACACCACATTCTATACTATGTACCGCTATACATCATATTCTATGAACCACTATACACCATATTCTAGACTATGTAATACCATACACCATATTCTAGACTATGTACCTCTATACACCATATTCTATACCATGTACCACTATACACCATATTATATACTATGTACCACTATACACCACATTCTATACTATGTACCATTATAAAGCTTTACACCACAATATATACTATGTACCACTATACAACATATTCTATACTATTTACCACTATACAGCTCTACACTACATTCTATACTATGTACCACTATACACCACATTCTATACTATGTACCATTATAAAGCTTTACACCACAATCTATACTATGTACCACTATAAAACATATTCTCTACTATTTACCACTATACAGCTCTACACCACATTCTATAATATGTACCTCTATACACTATATTATATACTATATACCACTATACACCACATTCTATACTATGTACCACTATTCACCACATTCTATACTATGTACCATTATACAGCTTTACACCACAATCTATACTATGTACCACTGTACAACATATTCTATACTATTTACCACTATACATCTCTACACCACATTCTATAATATGTACCTCTATACACCATATTCTATACTATGTACCACTATACAGCTCTAAACCAAATTCTATACTATGTACCACTATACACCACATTCTATACTATGTACCACTATACACCATATTCTATACTATGTACAATGATACACCGTATTCCATACTATGTACCTCTATACACCATTTTCTATACTATGTACCTCTATACACCATATTCTATACTATGTACCACAATACAGCTCTACACTATTTTCTATACTATGTACCACTATACAACACTACACCATATTCTATACTATGTACCACTATACAGCTCTACACCATATTCTATACTATGTACTACTATACACCATATTCTATACTATGTACCACTATACACCATATTTTATACTATGTACCACTATACAGCTCTACACCACATTCTATACTATGTACCACTATACAGCTCTACACCGTATTCTATACTATGTACTACTATACACCACATTCTATACTATTTACCACTATACAGCTCTACACCATATACCACTATACACCACATTCTATACTATGTACCACTACACCACATTCTATACTATGTACCACTATGTACCACTATACACCACATTCTATACTATGTACCACTGTACACCATAATCTGGACTATGTACCTCTATACACCATATTCTATACTATGCACCACTATACACCATATTCTATACTATGTACCACTATACAGCTCTACACCACATTCTATACTATATAACACTATATATCATATTCTATACTATGTAGCACTATACAGCATATTCTACACTCTGCACCACTATACAGCTCTACACCATATTCTATACTATGTACCACTATACAGCACTTCGCCATATTCTATACTATGTACCACTATACACCATATTCTATACTATGTAGCACTATACACCATATTCTATACTATGTTCATCTACACACCATATTCTATACTATGCACGACAATACACCATATTCTATACTATATACCACTATTCACAATATTCTATACTATGTACCACTATACACCATATTCTATAAAATGTACCAATATACACCATATTCTATACTATGCACCACAATACACCATATTCTATACTATGTACCTCTATACACCATATTCTATACTATGTACCACTATACACCATATTATATAAAATGTTACACTATACACCACATTCTATACTATGTACCACTATACAGCTCTACACCAAATTCTATACTATGTACCACTATACAGCTCTACACCATTTTCTATACTATGCACCACAATACACCATATTCTATACTATATACCACTATACACCATATTCTATACTATGCACCACTATACACCATATTCTATAAAATATACCACTATACACCATATTCTATACTATGCACCACAATACACCATATTCTATACTATGTACCTCTATACACCATATTCTATACTATGTAACACTATACACCATATTCTATAAAATGTAACACTATACACCACATTCTATACTATGTACCATTATACAGCTCTACACCAAATTCTATACTATGTACCACTATACAGCTCTACACCATATTCTATACTATGAACTACTATACAGCTCTACACCATATTCTATACTATATACTACTATACACCATATTCTATACTATGTACCACTATACACCATATTCTATAAAATGTAACACTATACACCACATTCTATACTATGTACCACTATACAGCTCTACACCAAATTCTATACTTTGTACCACTATACAGCTCTTCACCACATTCTATACTATGTACCACTATGTTCCACTATACACCACATTCTATAATATGTACAACTATACACCATATTCTATACTATGTACCTCTATACACCATATTCTATACTATGTACCACTATTCACCATATTCTATACTTTGTACCACTATACAGCTCTACACCGCATTCTGTACTATGTACCACTATACACCATAGTCTATACTATGTAGCACTATAAACCATATTCTATACTACGTACCACTATACATCTCTACACCATATTCTATACTATGTATCACTATACACAATACTCTATACTATGCAACACTGTACAGCTATACACCATATTCTATACTATATACCACTATACACCCTATTGTATACTATGTACCACTATACAGCTCTACACCATATTCTATTCTATGTACCACTTTACAGCTCTACACCATATTCTATACCATATACCACTATACACCATATTCTAGACTGTGTACCACTTAACACCATATTCTATACTATGTACATCTAAACACCATATTCTATACTATGTACCTCTATACACCATATTCTATACTATATACCACTATACACCATATTCTATACTATGTACCACTATAAACCATATTCTATACTATAAACAACTATATAGCTCACCCCATATTCTATACTATGTACTACTATACACCATTTTCTATACTATGAACCACTATACAGCTCTACACCATATTCTATACTATATACCACAATACACCATATTCTTTACTATGTACCACTATTCACCTCTACACAATATTCTATTCTATGTACCACTATGCAGCTGTAAACCACATTCTACACTATGTACCACTATACAGCTCTACACCATATTCTATACTATATACTACTATACACCAGATTCTATACTATGTACCACTATACACCATATTCTATAAAATGTAACACTATACACCACATTCTATACTTTCTACTATTATACAGCTCTACACCACATTATATACTATGTACCACTATATACCACATTCTATACTATGTACCACTATACAGCTCTACACCATATTCTATACTATGTACCACTTTACAGCTCTACACAACATTCTAGATTATGAACCACTATACACCATATTCTATACTATGTACCTCTATACACCATATTCTATACTATGTACCACTATACACCACATTCTATACTATGAACCATTATACAGCTCTAAATCACATTCTATACTATGTACCACTATACACCACATTATATACTATGTACCATTATACAGCTCTACACCACATTCTATACTATGTACCATTATACACCATATTCTATACTATGTACCACTATACAGCTCTACACCACATTCTATACTATGTACCACTATACACCATATTCTATGTACCACTATACACCACATTCTAGACTATGTACCACTATACACCATATTCTCTACTATGTACCTCTATACACCATAATTTATACTATGTACCACTATACACCACATTATATACTATGTAGCACTATACATCATATTCTATACTATGTACTACTATACACCACATTCTATGCTATGTACTACTATACACCATATTCTATAAAATGTAACACTATACACCACATTCTATACTATGTACCATTATACAGCTCAACACCATATTCTATACTATGTACCACTATACACCATATTCTATACTATCTACCACTATACAGCTCTACACCTTATTCTATACTATGTACCACTATACAGCTCTACACCACATTCTATACTATGTACCACTATATACCACATTCTATACTATGTACCACTATACATCTCTATATCCATAATCTATACTATGTACAAATATACACCACATTTTAGACTATGTACTACTATACACCATATTCAATATTATGTCCCTCTATACACCATATTCTATACTATATACCACTATACACCACATCCTAAACTATGTACCATTATACAGCTCTTCACCACATTCTATACTATGTACCACTATACACCATATTCTCTACTATTTACCTCTATACACCATATTCTATACTATATACCACTATTAACTATATTCTATACTATGTACCACTATAAACCTCTACACTATATTCTATGCTATGTACCACTATACAGCTCTATACCACATTCTATACTAAGTAAACCTGTACAGCTCTACACCATATTCTATACTATATACTACTATAGACCACATTCTATACTAAGTACCACTATACACCATATTCTATACTATGTACCACTATACACCATATTCTATACTATGTACCACTATTCAGCTCTACACCACATTCTATACTATGTACTGCTATACATCATATTCTATGTACCACTATACATCATATTCTAGACTATGTAACACTATACACCATATTCTAGATGATGTACCTCTATACACCATATTCTATACTATGTACATCTATGCACCATATTATATACTATGTACCACCATACACCACATTCTATACTATGTACCACTATACACCATATTCTATACTATGTGCCTCTATACACAATATCTATATTATGTACCACTATACACCACATTCTAAACTATGTATCACTATACACCTTATTCTATACTATGTACCTCTATGCACTATTTTCTATACTATGTACCACTATACAGCTCTACACCACAATCGATACTATGTACCACTATACAGCTCTACACCACATTCTATACTATGTACCACTATACACCATATTTTATACTATGTAACACTATACACCATATTCTATTCTATGTACCACTATACACCACATTCTATACTATGTACCATTATACAGCTTTACACCACAATCTATACTATGTACCACTATACAACATATTCTATACTATTTAGCACTATACAGCTCTACACCACATTCTATACTATGTACCTCTATACACCATATTCTATACCTTGTACCTCTATACACCATATTCTATACAATGTACCACAATACACCATATTCTATACTATGAACCACTATACACCGTATTCCATACTATGTACCACTATACACCATATTCTATACTATGTACCTCTATACACCATATTCTATACTATGTACCATTATTAACCATATTCTATACTTTGTACCACAATACAGCTCTACACCATATAATATACTATGTACCACTATACAACACTACACCATATTTTATACTATGTACCACTATACAGCTCTACATCATATTCTATACTATGTACTACTATAAAGCATATTCTATACTATGTACCACTATACAACATATTCTATACTATGTACCACTATACAGCTCTACACTACATTCTATACTATGTACCACTATACAGCTCTACACCGTATTCTGTACTATGTAATACTGTACACCACTTTCTATGCTATGTACCACTATACAGCTCTACACCATATACCACTATACACCACATTCTATACTATGTACCACTACGCCACATTCTATACTATGTACCTCTATACACAATATTCTACACTATATACCACTATACACCATATTCTATACTATGTACCATTATACAGCTCTACACCACATTCTATACTATATACCACTATACACCATATTCTTTACTATGTAGCACTATACACCATATTCTTTACTCAGCACAACTATACAGCTCTACACCAAATTCTATGCTATGTATCACTATACACAATACTCTATACTATGCACCACTGTACAGCTCTACACCAAATTCTATACTATGTTCCTCTATATACCAAATTCTATACTATGTACTACTATACTCCATATTCTATACTATGTACCACAATACAGCTCTACACCATATTCTACACTATGTACCACTATACAACACTACACCCTATTCTATACTATGTACCACTATACAGCTCTACACCATTTTCTATACTATGTACCACTATACACTATATTCTATACTATGTACCACTATACAGCTCTACAACACATTCTATACTATGTACCACTATACACCATATTCTATACTATGTACCACTTTACAGCTCTACACCACATTCTATACTATGTACCACTATGTAGCTCTACACCAAATTCTATACTATGTACCACTATACACCACATTCTATACTATGTACCAATATACACCATATTCTATACTATGTACCTCTATACACCATATTCTATAGAATGTACCACAATACACCATATTCTATACTATGTACCACTATACACTGTATTCCATACAATGTACCACTATACACCATATTCTATACTATGTGCCTCTATACACCATATTCTATACTATGTACCACTATACACCATATTCTATACTATGTACAACTATTCAGCTCTACAACACATTCTATACTATGTACCACTGTACAGCTCTACACCACATTCTATGCTATGTACAACTATACACCCTATTCTATACTATGTACCATTATACAGCTTTATACAACATTCTATAATATGTACCACTATACACAACATTCTATACTATATACCACTATACAGCTCTACACGACATTCTATACTATGTTCCTCTATACACCATATTCTATACTATGTACCACTATACAGCTCTACACCAAATTGTATACTATGTACCACTATACACCACATTCTATACTATGTACACAATACAGCTCAACACCACATTCTATACTATGTACCACTATACACCATATTCAAGACTATGTACCACTATACATCATATTCTATACTATGTACCTCTATACACAATATTCTATACTATGTACCTCTATACACCACATTCTTTACTATGTACCACTGTACACCATATTCTATACTTTGTACCTCTATACACTATATTCTATAATATGTACCACTATACACCACATTCTATACTATGTACCACTATACAGCTCTACACCACATTCTATACTATATACCACTATACACCATTTTCTATACTATGTACCTCTATACACCATATTCTATACTATATACAACTATTCAGCTCTACAACACATTCTATACTATGTACCACTATACAGCTCTACACCACATTCTATACTATGTACCACTATACAACCTATTCTATACTATGTACCATTATACAGCTTTATACAACATTCTATAATATGTAACACTATACACCACATTCTATACTATATACCACTATACAGCTCTACACAACATTCTATACTATGTTCCTCTATACACCATATTCTATACTATGTACCACTATACAGCTCTACACCAAATTCTATTCTATGTACCACTATACACCACATTCTATACTATGTACCACTATACACTATATTCTATACTATGTACCACTATCCAGCTCTACACCACATTCTATACTATGTACCACTATACAGCTCTACAACACATTCTATACTATGTACCACTATACACCATATTCTATACTATGTACCACTTTACAGCTCTACACCACATTCTATACTATGTACCACTATGTAGCTCTACACCAAATTCTATACTATGTACCACTATACACCACATTCTATACTATGTACCAATATACACCATATTCTATACTATGTACCTCTATACACCATATTCTATAGAATGTACCACAATACACCATATTCTATACTATGTACCACTATACACTGTATTCCATACTATGTACCACTATACACCATATTCTATACTATGTGCATCTATACACCATATTCTATACTATGTACCACTATACACCATATTCTATACTATGTACAACTATTCAGCTCTACAACACATTCTATACTATGTACCACTGTACAGCTCTACACCACATTCTATGCTATGTACAACTATACACCCTATTCTATACTATGTACCATTATACAGCTTTATACAACATTCTATAATATGTACCACTATACACAACATTCTATATTATATACCACTATACAGCTCTACACGACATTCTATACTATGTTCCTCTATACACCATATTCTATACTATGTACCACTATACAGCTCTACACCAAATTGTATACTATGTACCACTATACACCACATTCTATACTATGTACACAATACAGCTCAACACCACATTCTATACTATGTACCACTATACACCATATTCAAGACTATGTACCACTATACATCATATTCTATACTATGTACCTCTATACACAATATTCTATACTATGTACCTCTATACACCACATTCTTTACTATGTACCACTGTACACCATATTCTATACTTTGTACCTCTATACACTATATTCTATAATATGTACCACTATACACCACATTCTATACTATGTACCACTATACAGCTCTACACCACATTCTATACTATATACCACTATACACCATTTTCTATACTATGTACCTCTATACACCATATTCTATACTATATACAACTATTCAGCTCTACAACACATTCTATACTATGTACCACTATACAGCTCTACACCACATTCTATACTATGTACCACTATACACCCTATTCTATACTATGTACCATTATACAGCTTTATACAACATTCTATAATATGTAACACTATACACCACATTCTATACTATATACCACTATACAGCTCTACACAACATTCTATACTATGTTCCTCTATACACCATATTCTATACTATGTACCACTATACAGCTCTACACCAAATTCTATTCTATGTACCACTATACACCACATTCTATACTATGTACCACTATACACTATATTCTATACTATGTACCACTATCCAGCTCTACACCACATTCTATACTATGTACCACTATACATGTCTACACTATATTATATACTATGTACCACTATACACCATATTCTATACTATGTACCACTATACACCATATTCTATACTATGTACCACTATCCAGCTCTACACCACATTCTATACTATGTACCTCTATACAGCTCTACACCATATTCTATACTATGTACTACTATACACTACATTCTATACTATGTACCACTATAGAGCTCTACACCATATACCACTATACACCACATTATATACTATGTACCAATATACACCATATTCTATACTATGTACCTCTATACACCATATTCTATACTATGTACCACTATGTACCACTATATACCACAATCTATACTATGTGCCAATATACACCATATTCTATACAATGTACATCTATACACCATATTCTATACTTTGTACCACTATACACCATATTCTATATTATGTACCACTATACAGCTCTACACCACATTCTATACTATATATCACTATACACCATATACTATACTATGTTGCACTATACACCATATTCTATACTATGTACCACTATATAGCGCTACACCATATTCTATACTATGTATCACTATACACAATATTATATACTATGTACCACTATACAGTTCTACTCCATATTCTATACTATATACCACTATACAGCATATTCTATACAATGTACCACTATACAGCTCTACACCACATTCTATACTATGTGCCACTATACAGCTCTTCACTATATTCTATACTATGTACCACTATATACGACATTCTATACTATGTACTACTATACAGCTCTACACCATATTCTATACTATGTACCACTATACATCTCTACACCACATTCTATACTATGTACCACTGTACACCATATTCTATACTATGTACCACTATACACCACATTCTAGAAGTGGTTCATATTATAGAATATGGTGTATAGTGATACATAGTATAGAATATTGGGTAGAGCTGTATAGTTGTATAAAGTATAGAATATGGTGTATAGTGGTACAATGTATAGAATATGGTGTATAGAGGTAAATAGTATAGAATATGGTGTATAAAGGTACATATTATAGAATATGGTGTATAGTGGTACATAGTCTAGAATGTGGTGTATAGTGGTACATAGAATATGGTGTATAATGGTACATTGTATAGAATGTGGTGTAGAGCTGTATAGTGGTACATAGTATAGAATATGGTGTATAGTGGTACATAGTATAGAATGTGGTGAAGAGCTGTATAGTGGAACATAGTATAGAATATGGTGTATAATGGTACATAGTATAGAATGTGGTGTATATTGGTACACAGTGTAGAATATGGTGTATAGTGGTACATAGTATAGAATATGGTGTATAGTGGTACATAGTATAGAATATGGTGTATAGTGGTACATATTCTAGAATGTGGTGTATAGTGGTACATAGTATAGAATATGCTGTATAGTGGTACAAAGTATAGAATATGGTTTAGAGCTGTATAGAGGTACATAGTGTGGAATGTGGTATATAGTGGTACATAGTATAGAATGTGGTGTAGAGCTGTATAATGGTACATAGTATAGAATGTGGTGTATAGTGTTACATAGTATAGAATATGGTGTATAGTGGTACATAGTATATAATGTGGTGTAGAGCTGTATAATGGTACATAGTATAGGATGTGGTGTATAGTGGTATATAGTAGAGAATATGGTGTATAGAGGTATAAAGTATAGAATATGGTGTATAGTGGTACATAGTCTAGAATGTGGTGAATAGTGGTACATAGTATAGAATATGCTGTATAGTGGTACATAGTATAGAATATGGTTTAGAGCTGTATAGAGGTACATAGTATGGAATGGGTTATATAGTGGTACATAGTATAGAATGTATTGTAGAGCTGTATAATGGTACATAGTATAGAATGTGGTGTATAGTGTTACATAGTATAGAATATGGTGTATAGTGGTACATAGTATAGAATGTGGTGTATAGTAGTATATAGTATAGAATATGGTGTAGAGGTGTATAGTGGTATATAGTATAGAATATGGTGTATAGTTGTATACAGTATAGAATGTGGTGTAGAGCTGTAAAGTGGTTCAAAGTATAGAAAATGATGTATAGTGGTACATAGTATAGAATATGGGGTAGAGCTGTATAGTGGTATATAGTATAGAATATGGTGTGTAGTGGTATATAGTATAGAATATGGTGTATAGTGGTATATAGTATAGAATATGGTGTATAGAGGTACATAGTATAGAATTTGGTGTATAGATTTACATAGTATAGAATATGGTGTATAATGGTACAAAGCCTAGAATGTGGTGTATAGTGGTACATAGAATATGGAATATAGTGTTACATAGTATAGAATATGGTGTATAGTGGTACATAGTATATAATGTGGTGTAGAGCTGTATAATGGTACATAGTATAGGATGTGGTGTATAGTGGTATATAGTAGAGAATATGGTGTATAGAGGTATAAAGTATAGAATATGGTGTATAGTGGTACATAGTCTAGAATGTGGTGAATAGTGGTACATAGTATAGAATATGCTGTATAGTGGTACATAGTATAGAATATGGTTTAGAGCTGTATAGAGGTACATAGTATGGAATGTGGTATATAGTGGTACATAGTATAGAATGTAGTGTAGAGCTGTATAATGGTACATAGTATAGAATGTGGTGTATAGTGTTACATAGTATAGAATATGGTGTATAGTGGTACATAGTATAGAATGTGGTGTATAGTAGTATATAGTATAGAATATGGTGTAGAGGTGTATAGTGGTATATAGTATAGAATATGGTGTATAGTTGTATACAGTATAGAATGTGGTGTAGAGCTGTAAAGTGGTTCAAAGTATAGAAAATGGTGTATAGTGGTACATAGTATAGAATATGGGGTAGAGCTGTATAGTGGTATATAGTATAGAATATGGTGTGTAGTGGTATATAGTATAGAATATGGTGTATAGTGGTATATAGTATAGAATATGGTGTATAGAGGTACATAGTATAGAATTTGGTGTATAGATTTACATAGTATAGAATATGGTGTATAATGGTACAAGGCCTAGAATGTGGTGTATAGTGGTACATAGAATATGGAGTATAGTGGTACATAGTATAGAATGTGGTGTAGAGCTGTATAGTGGTACATTGTATAGAATGTGGTGTGGAGCCGTATAGTTTTACATAGTAAAGAATATGTTGTATAGTGGTACATAGTATAGAATGTGGTGTAGAGCTGTATAGTGGTACATAATATAGAATATGGTGTATAGTGGTACATAGTATAGAATGTGTTTAGAGCTGTATAATGGTACATAGTATAGAATGTGGTATAAAGCTGTATAGTGGTACATAGTATAGAATATGGTGTAAAGTGGTATATAGTATAGAATATGGTATAGAGCTCTATTGTGGTATATAGTATAGAATATGGAGTAGAGCTGTATATTGGTACATAGTATAGAATTTGGTGTATAGTGGTACATAGTATAGAATGTGGTGTAGAGCTGTATAGTAGTACATAGTATAGAATGTGGTATATGGTGGTACATAGTATAGAATATAGTGTTAAGAGGCACATAGTAAAGAATATGGTGTATAGTGGTGCATAGTCTAGAATGTGGTGTATAGTGGTACATAGTCTAGAATATGGTGTATAGTGGTACATAGAATATGATGTATAGTGGTACATAGTATAGAATGTGGTGTAATGCTGTATAATGGTACATAGTATAGAATGTGGTGTATTATGGTACTTAGTATAGAATATGGTGTATAGTGGTACATAGTATAGAATATGGTGTATAGTGTTACATAGTATAGATTGTTGCGTAGAGCTGTAAAGTGGTACATAGTATAGAAAATGGTGTATAGAGGAACATAGTATAGTATATGGTGTAAAGTGGTACATAGTATAGAATGTGGTGTAGAGCTGTATAGTGGTACATAGTATAAAATGTTGTGTATGGTGGTATATAGTATAGAATATAGTGTATAGAGGCACATAGTATAGAATATGGTGTATAGTGGTACATAGTATAGAATGTGGTGTATAGTGGTACATAGTATAGAATATGGTGTTTAGTGGTACATGGAATATGATGTATAGCGGCACATAGTATAGAATGTGGTGTAGAGCTGAATAGTGGTACATAGTATAGAATGTGGTGTATAGTGCTACATAGTATTGGATACGGTGTATAGTGGTAATTAGTATAGAATGTGGTCTATAGTAGTATATAGTATAGAATATGGTGTAGAGCTGTACAGTTGTACATAGTATAGAATGTGGTATAGAGCTGTATAGTGGTACATAGCATAGAACATGGTGTAGAGGTGTATAGTGCTACATAGTATAGAATATGGTGTAATGTGGTAAATAGTATAGAATATGGTGTAGAGCTGTATTGTGGTTCATAGTATAGAATATGGTGTATAGTGGTACATAGTATAGAATATGGTGTAGAGCTGTATAGTTGTATATAGTATAGAATATGGTGTATAGTGGTACATTGAATAGAATATGTTTAATAGTGGTATATAGTATAGAATATGGTGTATAGAGGTAAATAGTATAGAATATGGTGTATATAGGTACATAGTATAGACACCATATTCTATACTATGTACCTCTATACACCATATTCTATACAATGTACCACAATACACAATATTCTATACTATGTACCACTATACACCGTATTCCATACTATGTACCACTATACACCATATTCTATACTATGTACCCCTAAACTCCATATTCTATACTATGTACCACTATACACCATTTTCTATACTATGTACCTCTATACACCATTTCAATACTATGTACCACTATACAGCTCTACACCACATTCTATACTATGTAACACTACACCACATTCTACACTATGTACCACTATGTACCACTACACAACACATTCTATACTATGTACCACTATACCCCATATTCTATACTATGTACCTCTATACACCATATTCTATACTATGTACCACTATACACCATATTCTATACGATGTACCACTATACAGCTCTACACCACATTCTATACTATATACCACTATACACCACATTCTAGACTATGTACTACTATACACCACATCCTATACTATGTACCATTATACAGCTCTTCACCACATTCTATACTATGTACCACTATACACCATAATCTATACTATATACAACTATATAGCTCTACCCCATATTCTGTACTATGTATATACCACTATACAGCATATTCTATACTATGAACCACTATACAGCTCTACACTATATTCTATACTATTTACCACTACACACTATATTCTACACTATGTACCACTATAAACCTCTACACTATATTCTATGCTATGTACCACTATACAGCTCTATACCACATTCTATACTATGTACAACTGTACAGCTCTACACCATATTCTATACTATATACTACTATAGACCACATTCTATACAAAGTACCTCTATACACCATATTCTATAGTATGTAGCACTATACACCATATTCTATACTATGTACCACTATACACCATATTCTATACTATGTACCACTATTCAGCTCTACAGCACATTCTATACTTTGTACCGCTATACATCATATTCTATGTACCACTATACACCATATTCTAGACTATGTAATACTATACACCATATTCTAGATTATGTACCTCTATACACCATATTCTATACTATGTACCTCTATACACCATATTATATACTATGTACCACTATACACCACATTCTATACTATGTACCACTATACACCATATTCTAAACTATGTGCCTCTATACACTATAATCTCTACTATGTACCACTATTCACCACATTCTATGCTATGTACCTCTATACACCATTTTCTATACTATGTACCACTATACAGCTCTACACCACAATCGATACTATGTACCACGATACAGCTCTACTCCACATTCTATACTATGTAGCACTATACACCATATTCTATACTACGTACCACTATACACCATATTCTTTACTATGTACCACTATACACCACATTCTATACTATGTACCATTATACACCTTTACACCACAATCTATACTATGTACCACTATACAACATATTCTATACTATTTACTACTATACAGCTCTACACCACATTCTATACTATGTACCTCTATACACAATATTCTATACTATGTACCACTATACAGTTATACACCAAAATCTATACTATGTACCACTATACAACACATTCTAAACTATGTACCACAATACACCATATTCTATACTTTGTACCTCTATATACCATATTCTATACAATGTACCACAATACACCATATTATATACTATGTACCACTATACACCATATTCCATACTATGTACCACTATACACCATATTCTATACTATGTACCACAATACAGCTCTACACTATATTCTATACTATGTACCACTATACACCATATTCTATACTACGTACCACTATACACCATATTCTTTACTATGTACCAGTATACACCACATTCTATACTATGTACCATTATACAGCTTTACACCACAATCTATACTATGTTCCACTATACGACATATTCTATACTATTTACTATTATACAGCTCTACACCACATTCTATACTATGTACCTCTATACACAATATTCTATACTATGTACCACTATACAGTTATACACCAAAATCTATACTATGTACCACTATACAACACATTCTATACTATGTACCACAATACACCATATTCTATACTTTGTACCTCTATATACCATATTCTATACAATGTACCACAATACACCATATTATATACTATGTACCACTATACACCATATTCCATACTATGTACCACTATACACCATATTCTATACTATGTACCACAATACAGCTCTACACTATATTCTATACTATGTACAACTATACAGCTCTACACCATATTCTATACTATGTACTACTATACACCATATTCTATACTATGTACCACTATACACCATACTATGTACCACTATACAGCTCTACACCACATTCTATACTATGTACCAATATACAGCTCTACACCAAATTCTATACTATGTACCACTATACACCACATTCTATAATATGTACCACTATACACCATATTATATACTATGTACCTCTATACACCATATTCTATACAATGTACCACAATACACCTTATTCTATACGATGTACCACTGTACACCGTATTCCATACTATGTACCACTCTACACCATATTCTATACTATGTACCTCAATACACCATATTCTATACTATGTACCACTATACACCATATTCAATACTATGTACCACAATACAGCTCCACACCATATTCTTTACTATGTACCACAATACACCATGTTCTATATTATGTACCACTATACACCATATTCTATACTATGTACCACTATACAGCTCTATAACACATTCTATACTATGTACCTCTATACACCATATTCAATAATATGTACCACTATACAGCTCTACACCACATTCTGTACTATGTACCACTATACAGCTCTACACCGTATTCTATACAATGTACTACTATACACCACATTCTATACTATGTACCACTATACAGCTCTACACCATTCAACACTATACACCACATTCTATACTATGTACCACTACACCACATTCTATACTATGTACCACTATGTACCACTATACACCACATTCTATACTATGTACCACTATACCCCATATTCTATACTATGTACCTCTAGACACCATATTCTATACTATGTACCACTATACACCATATTCTATACGATGTACCACTATACAGCTCTACACCACATTCTATACTATATACCACTATACACCACATTCTAGTCTATGTACTACTATACTCCACATCCTATACTATGTACCATTATACAGCTCTTCACCACATTCTATACTATGTACCACTATACACCATAATCTATACTATTTACCTCTATACACCATATTCTATACTATATACCACTATTAACCAAATTCTATACAATGTACCACTATACACCATATTCTACACGATATACAACTATACAGCTCTACCCCATATTCTCTACAATGTATATACCACTATACACCATATTCTATACTATGAACCACTATACAGCTCTACACCATATTCTATACTATTTACCACTATACACCATATTCTATACTATGTACCACTATAAACCTCTACACTATATTCTGTGCTATGTACCACATACAGCTCTATACCACATTCTATACTATGTACAACTATACATGTCTACACCATATTCTATACTATATACTACTATAGACCACATTCTATACTAAGTACCTCTATACACCATATTCTGTAGTATGTAGCACTATACACCACATTCTATACTATGTACCACTATACAGCTCTACACCACATTCTATACTATGTACCACTATACACCATATTCTAGACGATGTACCTCTATACACCAAATTCTATACTATGTACCTCTATACACCATATTATATACTATGTACCACTATACACCACATTCTATACTATGTACCACTATACACCATATTCTATACTATGTGCCACTATACACTATATTCTATACTATGTACCACTATACACCACATTCTATACTATGTACCACAATACACCATATTCTATACTATGTAGCTCTATACACCATTGTCTATACTATGTACCACTATACAGCTCTACACCACAATCGATACTATGTACCACTATACAACATATTCTATACTATTTACCACTTTACAGCTCTACACAATATTCTAAAGTATGTACCACTATACACCACATTCTATACTATGTACCACTATACACCATATTCTATACTATGTGCCACTATACACTATATTCTATACTATGTACCACTATACACCACATTCTATACTATGTACCACAATACACCATATTCTATACTATGTAGCTCTATACACCATTGTCTATACTATGTACCACTATACAGCTCTACACCACAATCGATACTATGTACCACTATACAACATATTCTATACTATTTACCACTTTACAGCTCTACACAATATTCTAAAGTATGTACCACTATACACCGTATTTCATACTATGTACCACTATACACCATATTCTATACTATGTACCTCTATTCACCATATTCCATACTATGTACCACTATACACCGTATTCTATACTATGTACCACAATACAGGTCTCCACCACATTCTATACTATGTACCACTATACAGCACTATACCAAATTCTGTGCTATGTTCCTCTATACACATTATTTTATACTATGTACCACTATACAGCTCCACACCAAATTCTATACTATGTACCACTATACACCACATTCTATACTATGTAATGCTATACACCATATTCTATACTATGTACCACTATAAACCATATTCTATACTATGTACCACAATACACCATATTCTATACTATGTACAACTATACACCATATTCTATACTATGTACCACTATACACCATATTCTATACTACGTACCACAATACAGCTCTACACCATATTCTATACTATGTACCACTGTACAGCACTAAACCATTTTCTATACTATGTATCACTATACAGTTCTACACCATATTCTATACCATGTACCATTATACACCATATTCTATACTATGTACCACTTTACACCATTTTCTAAACTATGTACCACTATACAGCAATTCACCACAATCTATACTATGTACCACTACACACCATATTCTATACTATGTACCACTGTACAGCTCTACACGACATTCTATACTATGTACCACTATGCAGCTCTACACCATATTCTATACTATGTACTACTATACACCACATTCTATACTATGTACCACTATACAGCTCTACATCATATAACACTATACACCACATTCTATACTATGTACCACTATGTACCATTGTACATTATTTTATATACTATTCACCAATACACACCATATTCTGTACTATGTGCCTCTATACACCATATTCTATATTATGTACCACTATACACCATATTCTCTACTATGTACCACAAAACAGCTCTACACAATATTCTAAACTATGTACCACTATACAGCTCTACACCATATTCTTTACTATGTACCACTATACACCATATTCAATACTATGTACCACTTTACACCATATTCTATACTATATACCACTATACACCACATTCTATACTATGTAACGCTATACACCATATTCTATACTATGTACCTCTATACACCATATTCTATACTATGTACCACTATAAACCATATTCTATACTATGTACCACTATACACCATATTCTCTACTATGTACCACAAAACAGCTCTACACAATATTCTAAACTATGTACCACTATACTGCTCTACACCATTTTCTGTACTATGTACCACTATACAGCTCTGCACCATATTCTTTACTATGTACCACTATACACCATATTCAATACTATGTACCACTTTACACCATATTCTATACTATGTACCACTATACACCACATTCTATACTATGTACCTCTATACACCATATTATATACATGGTACCACTATACACCATATTCTATACTATATACATCTATACTGCTCTACCCCATTTTGTTTACTCTGTACCACTATACACCATATTCTATACTATGTACCACTATATACCATATTCTATACTTTGTACCTCTATATACAATATTCTATACAATGTACCACATTACACCATATTCTATACTATGTACCACTATACACCGTATTCCATACTATGTACCACTATACACTATTTTCTATACTATGTACCTCTATACACCATATTCTATACTATGTACCACTATACACCATATTCTATACTATGTACCACAATACTGCTCTACACTATATTCTATACTATGTACCACTGTACAACACTACACCATATTCTATACTATGTACCACTATACAGCTCTACACCATATTCTATACTATGTACTACTATACACCATATTCTATACTATGTACCACTATACACCATATTCTATACTATGTACCACAATACAGCTCTACACTATTTTCTATACTATGTACCACTATACAACACTACACCACATTCTATACTATGTACCACTATACAGCTCTACACCGTATTCTATACTATGTACTACTATACACCACATTCTATACTATGTACCACTATACAGCTCTACACCATATACCACTATACACCACATTCTATACTATGTACCACTACACCACATTCTATACTATGTACCACTATGTACCACTATACACCACATTCTATACTATGTACCACTGTACACCGTATTCTATACTATGTACCACTATACACCACATTCTATTCTATGTACCTCTATACACCATATTCTATACAATGCACCACTATTCACCATATTCTATACTATATACAACTATACAGCTCTACCCCATTTTCTTTACTCTGTACTACTATACACCATATTCTATACTATGTACCACTATATACCATATTCTATACTTTGTACCTCTATATACAATATTCTATACAATGTACCACATTACACCATATTCTATACTATGTACCACTATACACTGTATTCCATACTATGTACCACTATACAATATTTTCTATACTATGTACCTCTATACACCATATTCTATACTATGTACCACTATACACCATATTCTATACTATGTACAACAATACAGCTCTACCCCATATTCTGTACTATGTATATACCACTATACACCATATTCTATACTATGAACCACTATACAGCTCTACACCATATTCTATACTATTTTCCACTATACACCATATTCTATACTATGTACCACTATAAACCTCTACACTATATTCTGTGTTATGTACCACTATACAGCTCTATACCACATTCAATACTATGTACAACTATACAGCTCTACGCCATATTCTATACTATATACTACTATAGACCACATTCTATACTAAGTACCTCTATACACAATATTCTATAGTATTTAGCACTATACACCACATTCTATACTATGTACCACTATACCGCTCTACACCACATTCTATACTATGTACCACTATACACCATATTCCATACTATGTAATACTATACACCATATTCTAGACGATGTACCTCTATACACCATATTCTATACTATGTACCTCTATACACCATATAATATACTATGTACCACTATACACCATATTCTATACTATGTGCCTCTATACACTATATTCTATACTATGTACCATTATACAGCTTTATACCACTTTCTATACTATGTACCACTATACACCACATTCTATACTATGTACCACTATTCAGCTCAATACCAAATTCCATGCTATGTTCCTCTATACACGTTATTTTATACTATGTACCACTATACAGCTCTACACCAAATTCTATACTATGTACCACTATACACCACATTCTATACTATGTAACGCTATACACCATATTCTATACTATGTACCTCTATACACCATATTCTATACTATGTACCACTATAAACCATATTCTATACTATGTACCACAATACACCATATTCTATACTATGTACAACTATACACCATATTCTATACTATGTACCACTATACACCATATTCTATACTATGTACCACAATACAGCTCTACACCATATTCTATGCTATGTACCACTGTACAGCACTACACCATTTTCTATACTATGTATCACTATACAGTTCTACACCATATTCTATACCATGTACCATTATACACCATATTCTATACTATGTACCACTTTACACCATATTCTAAACTATGTACCACTATACAGCAATTCACCACAATCTATACTATGTACCACTACACACCATATTCTATACTATGTACCACTGTACAGCTCTACACGACATTCTATACTATGTACCACTATGCAGCTCTACACCATATTCTATACTATGTACTACTATACAACACATTCTATACTATGTACCACTATACAGCTCTACATCATATACCACTATACACCACATTCTATACTATGTACCACTATGTACCATTATACACTATTTTATATACTATTCACCAATACACACCATATTCTGTACTATGTGCCTCTATACACCATTTTCTATACTATGTACCACTATACACCATATTCTCTACTATGTACCACAAAACAGCTCTACACAATATTCTAAACTATGTAACACTATACAGCTCTACACCATATTCTTTACTATGTACCACTATACACCATATTCAATACTATGTACAACTTTACACCATATTCTATACTATATACCACTATACACCACATTCTATACTATGTAACGCTATACACCATATTCTATACTATGTACCTCTATACACCATATTCTATACTATGTACCACTATAAACCATATTCTATACTATGTACCACTATACACCATATTCTCTACTATGTACCACAAAACAGCTCTACACAATATTCTAAACTATGTACCACTATACTGCTCTACACCATATTCTTTACTATGTACAACTATACAACATATTCAATACTATGTACCACTTTACACCATATTCTATACTATGTACCACTATACACCACATTCTATACTATGTACCTCTATACACCATATTATATACAATGTACCACTATATACCATATTCTATACTATATACAACTATACAGCTCTACCCCATTTTCTTTACTCTGTACCACTATACACCATATTCTATACTATGTACCACTATATACCATATTCTATACTTTGTACCTCTATATACAATATTCTATACAATGTACCACATTACACCATATTATATACTATGTACCACTATACACCGTATTCCATACTATGTACCACTATACACTATTTTCTATACTATGTACCTCTATACACCATATTATATACTATCTACCACTATACACCATATTCTATACTATGTACCACTATACAACACTACACCATATTCTATACTATGTACCACTATAAAGCTCTACACCATATTCTATACTATGTACTACTATACACCACATTCGATACTATGTACCACTATACAGCTCTACACCATATACCACTATACACCACATTCTATACTATGTGCCACTACACCACATTCTATACTATGTACCACTGTACACTGTATTCTATACTATGTACCTCTATACAGCTCTACACCATAATCTATACTATATATCACTATACACCACATTCTATACTATGTACCACTATGTACCACTATACACCACATTCTATACTATGTACCACTGTACACCGTATTCTATACTATGTACCTCTATACACCATATTCTATACTATGTACCACTATACAGCTCTACACCACATTCTGTACTATATACCACTATACACCATATTCTATACTATGTAGCACTATACACCATATTCTACACTCCTCACCACTATACAGCTCTACAGCATATTCTATGCTATGTATCACTATACACAATACTCTATACTATGCCCCACTATACAGCTCTACACCAAATTCTATTCTATGTACCTCTATATACCATATTCTATACTATGTACCACTATACACTATATTCTATAATATGTACCACAATTCAGCTCTACACCATATTCTATACTATGTACCACTATACAACACTACACCATATTCTATACTATGTACCACTATACAGCTCTACACCATAATCTATACTATGTATCACTATACACCATATTCTATACTATGTACCACTATACACCTTATTCTATACTATGTACCACTATAAAGCTCTACAACACATTCTATACTATGTACTGCTATACACCATATTCTGTACTATGTACCACTGTACAGCTCTACACCACATTCTATACTATGTACCACTATACAGCTCTACACCAAATTCTATACTATGTACCACTATACACCACATTATATAATATGTACCACTTTACACCATATTCTATACTATGTACCTCTATACACCATATTCTATACAATGTACCACAATACACCTTATTCTATACAATGTACCACTATACACCGTATTCCATACTATGTACCACTATACACCATATTCAATACTATGTACCACTTTACACCATATTCTATACTATATACCACTATACACCACATTCTATACTATGTAATGCTATACACCATATTCTATACTATGTACCTCTATACACCATATTCTATACTATGTACCACTATAAACCATATTCTATACTATGTACCACTATACACCATATTCTCTACTATGTACCACAAAACAGCTCTACACAATATTCTAAACTATGTACCACTATACTGCTCTACACCATTTTCTGTACTATGTACCACTATACAGCTCTACACCATATTCTTTACTATGTACCACTATACACCATATTCAATACTATGTACCACTTTACACCATATTCTATACTATGTACCACTATACACCACATTCTATACTATGTACCTCTATACACCATATTATATACAATGTACCACTATACACTATATTCTATACTATATACAACTATACAGCTCTACCCCATTTTCTTTACTCTGTACCACTATACACCATATTCTATACTATGTACCACTATATACCATATTCTATACTTTGTACCTCTATATACAATATTCTATACAAAGTACCACATTACACCATATTCTATACTATGTACCACTATACACCGTATTCCATACTATGTACCACTATACACTATTTTCTATACTATGTACCTCTATACACCATATTCTATACTATGTACCACAATACTGCTCTACACTATATTCTATACTATGTACCACTATACAACACTACACCATATTCTATACTATGTACCACTATACAGCTCTACACCATATTCTATACTATGTACTACTATACACCATATTCTATACTATGTACCACTATACACCATATTCTATACTATGTACCACAATACAGCTCTACACTATTTTCTATACTATGTACCCCTATACAACACTACACCACATTCTATACTATGTACCACTATACAGCTCTACACCGTATTCTATACTATGTACTACTATACACCACATTCTATACTATGTACCACTATACAGCTCTACACCATATACCACTATACACCACATTCTATACTATGTAACACTACACCACATTCTATACTATGTACCACTATGTACAACTATACACCACATTCTAAACTATGTACCACTGTACACCGTATTCTATACTACGGACCTCTATACACCATATTCTATACTTTGTACCACTATACAGCTCTACACCACATTCTGTACTATATACCACTATACACCATATTCTATACTATGTAGCACTATACACCATATTCTACACTCCTCACCACTATACAGCTCTACACCATATTCTATGCTATGTATCACTATACACAATACTCTATACTATGCACCACTATACAGCTCTACACCAAATTCTATACTATGTACCTCTATATACCATATTCTATACTATGTACCACTATACACTATATTCTATAATATGTACCACAATACAGCTCTACACCATATTCTATACTATGTACCACTATACAACACTACACCATATTCTATACTATGTACCACTATACAGCTCTACACCATAATCTATACTATATATCACTATACACCATATTCTATACTATGTACCACTATACACCTTATTCTATACTATGTACCACTATAAAGCTCTACAACACATTCTATACTATGTACTGCTCTACACCACATTCTATACTATGTACCACTATACAGCTCTACACCAAATTCTGTACTATGTACCACTATACACCACATTATATAATATGTACCACTTTACACCATATTCTATACTATGTACCTCTATACACCATATTCTATACAATGTACCACAATACACCTTATTCTATACAATGTACCACTATACACCGTATTCCATACTATGTACCACTATACACCATATTCTATACTATGTACCTCTATACACCATATTCTATACTATGTACCACTATACACCATATTCTATACTATGTACAACAATACAGCTCTACACCATATTCTATACTATGTACCACTATACACCATATTCTATACTATGTACCACTATACACCATATTCTATACTATGTACCACTATACAGCTCTACAACACATTCTATACTATGTACCTCTATACACCATATTCAATACTATGTACCACTATACAGCTCTACACCACATTCTATACTATGTACCACTGTACAGCTCTACACCGTATTCTATACGATGTAGTACTATACACCACATTCTATACTATGTACCACTATACAGCTTTACACCATTCAACACTATACACCACATTCTATACTATGTACCACTATGTACCACTAGACACCACATTCTATACTATATACCACTATACCCCATATTCTATACTATGTACCTCTATACACCATATTCTATACGATGTACCACTATACAGCTCTACACCACATTCTATACTATATACCACTATACACCACATTCTAGACTATGTACTACTATACACCACATCCTATACTATGTACCATTATACAGCTCTTCACCACATTCTATACTATCTACCACTATACACCATAATCTATACTATTTACATCTATACACCATATTCTATACTATATACCACTATTAACCATATTCTATACAATGTACCACTATACACCATATTCTATACAATATACAACTATACAGCTTTACCCCATATTCTGTACTATGTATATACCACTATACTCCATATTCTATACTATGAACCACTATACAGCTCTACACCATATTCTATACTATTTACCACTATACACCATATTTTATACTATGTACCACTATAAACCTCTACACTATATTCTGTGTTATGTACCACTATACAGCTCTATACCACATTCTATACTATGTACAACAATACAGCTCTACACCATATTCTATACTATATACTACTATCAACCACATTCTATACTAAGTACCTCTATACACAATATTCTATAGTATTTAGCACTATACACCACATTCTATACTATGTACCACTATACAGCTCTACACCACATTCTATACTATGTACCACTATACACCATATTCTATACTATGTAATACTATACACCATATTCTAGACGATGTACCTCTCTACACCATATTCTATACTATGTACCTCTATACACCATATAATATACTATGTACCACTATACACCACATTATATACTATGTACCACTATACACCATATTCTATACTATGTGCCACTATACACTATATTCTATACTATGTACCACTATACACCACATTCTATACTATGTACCACTATACACCATATTCTATACTATGTACCTCTATACACCATTGTCTATATTATGTACCACTATACAGCTCTACACCACAATCGATACTATGTACCACTATACAGCTCTACACCACATTCTATACTTTCTACCACTACACACCATATTCTATACTTTGTACCACTATACACCATATTCTATACTATATACCACTATACACCACATTCTATACTATGTACCATTATACAGCTTTACACCACAATCTATACTATGTACCACTATACAACATATTCTATACTATTTATCACTATACAGCTCTACACCATATTCTATACTATGTACCACTATACAACACTACACCATATTCTATACTATGTACCACTATACATCTCTACACCACATTCTATACTATGTACCACTATACATCTCTACACCGTATTCTATACTATGTAATACTGTACACCACATTCTATACTATGTACCACTATACAGCTCTACACCATATACCACTTAACACCAAATTCTACACTATGTAACACTACACCACATTCTATACTATGTACCACTATGTACCACTATACACCACATTCTATACTATGTACCACTGTACACCATATTCTATACTATGTACCTCTATACACAATATTCTATACTATGCACCACTATACACCATATTCTATACTATGTACCACTATACAGCTCTACACCACATTCTATACTATATACCACTATACACCATATTCTATACTATGTAGCACTATACACCATATTCTATACTCCGCACAACTATACAGCTCTACACCATATTCTATGCTATGTATCACTATAAACAATACTCTATACTATGCACCACTAGACAGCTCTACACCAAATTCTATACTATGTACCTCTATATACCATATTCTATACTATGTACCACTATACACCATATTCTATACTATGTACCACAATAAAGCTCTACACCATATTCTACACTATGTACCACTATACAACACTAAACCCTATTCTATACTATGTACCACTATACAGCTCTACACCATATTCTATACTATGTACCACTATACACCATATTCTATACTATATACCACTATACACTATATTCTATACTTTGTACCACTATACAGCTCTACAACACATTCTATACTATGTACCACTATACACCATATTCTATACTATGTACCACTGTACAGCTCTACACCACATTCTATACTATGTACCACTATACAGCTCTACACCAAATTCTATACTATGTACCACTATACACCACATTCTATACTATGTAACACTATACACCATATTCTATACTATGTACCTCTATACACCATATTCTATACAATGTACCACAATACACCATATTCTATACTATGTACCACTATACACCGTATTCCATAATGTGTACCACTATACACCATATTCTATACTATGTACCTCTATACACCACATTCTATACTATGTACCACTATACACCATATTTTATACTATGTAACACTATACACCATATTCTATTCTATGTACCACTATACACCACATTCTATACTATGTACCATTATACAGCTTTACACCACAATCTATACTATGTATCACTATACAACATATTCTATACTATTTAGAACTATACAGCACTACACCACATTCTATAATATGTACCTCTATACACCATATTCTATACTATGTACCACTATACACCATATTCTACACTTTGTACCTCTATACACCATATTCTATACAATGTACCACAATACACCATATTCTATACTATGTACCACTATACACCGTATTCCATACTATGTACAACTATACACCATATTCTATACTATGTACCTCTTTACACCATATTCTATACTATGTACCACTATACAGCTCTACACCATATTCTATACTATGTACCACTATACAACACTACTCCATATTCTATACTATGTACCACTATACAGCTCTACAACATATTCTATACTATGTACTTCTATAAACCATATTCTATACTATGTACCACTATACACCATATTCTATACTATGTACCACTATACAGCTCTACACCACATTCTATACTATGTACCACTATACAGCTCTACACCGTATTCTGTACTATGTATTACTGTACACCACATTCTATGCTATGTACCACTATACAGCACTACACCATATACCACAATACACCACATTCTATACTATATACCACTGTACACCATATTCTATACTATGAATCTCTATACACAATATTCTATACTATGTACCTCTATACAGCTCTACACCACATTCTATACTATGTACCACTATACAGCTCTACATCAAATTCTGTACTATGTACCACTATACACCACATTATATAATATGTACCACTTTACACCATATTCTATACTATGTACCTCTATACACCATATTCTATACAATGTACCACAATACACCTTATTCTATACAATGTACCACTATACACCGTATTCCATACTATGTACCACTATACACCATATTCTATACTATGTACCTCTATACACCATATTCTATACTATGTACCACTATACACCATATTCTATACTATGTACAACAATACAGCTCTACACCATATTCTATACTATGTACCACTATACACCATATTCTATACTATGTACCACTATACACCATATTCTATACTATGTACCACTATACAGCTCTACAACACATTCTATACTATGTACCTCTATACACTTTATTCAATACTATGTACCACTATACAGCTCTACACCACATTCTATACTATGTACCACTGTACAGCTCTACACCGTATTCTATACGATGTACTACTATACACCACATTCTATACTATGTACCACTATACAGCTTTACACCATTCAACACTATACACCACATTCTATACTATGTACCACTACACCACATTCTATACTATGTACCACTATGTACCACTAGACACCACATTCTATACTATATACCACTATACCCCATATTCTATACTATGTACCTCTAGACACCATATTCTATACTATGTACCACTATACACCATATTCTATACGATGTACCACTATACAGCTCTACACCACATTCTATACTATATACCACTATACACCACATTCTAGACTATGTACTACTATACACCACATCCTATACTATGTACCATTATACAGCTCTTCACCACATTCTATACTATCTACCACTATACACCATAATCTATACTATTTACATCTATACACCATATTCTATACTATATACCACTATTAACCATATTCTATACAATGTACCACTATACACCATATTCTATACAATATACAACTATACAGCTTTACCCCATATTCTGTACTATGTATATACCACTATACTCCATATTCTATACTATGAACCACTATACAGCTCTACACCATATTCTATACTATTTACCACTATACACCATATTTTATACTATGTACCACTATAAACCTCTACACTATATTCTGTGTTATGTACCACTATACAGCTCTATACCACATTCTATACTATGTACAACAATACAGCTCTACACCATATTCTATACTATATACTACTATAGACCACATTCTATACTAAGTACCTCTATACACAATACTCTATAGTATTTAGCACTATACACCACATTCTATACTATGTACCACTATACAGCTCTACACCACATTCTATACTATGTACCACTATACACCATATTCTATACTATGTAATACTATACACCATATTCTAGACGATGTACCTCTCTACACCATATTCTATACTATGTACCTCTATACACCATATAATATACTATGTACCACTATACACCACATTATATACTATGTACCACTATACACCATATTCTATACTATGTGCCACTATACACTATATTCTATACTATGTACCACTATACACCACATTCTATACTATGTAACACTATACACCATATTCTATACTATGTACCTCTATACACCATTGTCTATATTATGTACCACTATACAGCTCTACACCACAATCGATACTATGTACCACTATACAGCTCTACACCACATTCTATACTTTCTACCACTACACACCATATTCTATACTTTGTACCACTATACACCATATTCTATACTATATACCACTATACACCACATTCTATACTATGTACCATTATACAGCTTTACACCACAATCTATACTATGTACCACTATACAACATATTCTATACTATTTATCACTATACAGCTCTACACCATATTCTATACTATGTACCACTATACAACACTACACCATATTCTATACTATGTACCACTATACAGCTCTACACCACATTCTATACTATGTACCACTATACATCTCTACACCGTATTCTATACTATGTAATACTGTACACCACATTCTATACTATGTACCACTATACAGCTCTACACCATATACCACTTAACACCAAATTCTACACTATGTAACACTACACCACATTCTATACTATGTACCACTATACACCACATTCTATAACATGTACCACTGTACACCATATTCTATACTATGTACCTCTATACACAATATTCTATACTATGCACCACTATACACCATATTCTATACTATGTACCACTATACAGCTCTACACCACATTCTATACTATATACCACTATACACCATATTCTATACTATGTAGCACTATACACCATATTCTATACTCTGCACAACTATACAGCTCTACACCATATTCTATGCTATGTATCACTATAAACAATACTCTATACTATGCACCACTAGACAGCTCTACACCAAATTCTATACTATGTACCTCTATATACCATATTCTATACTATGTACCACTATACACCATATTCTATACTATGTACCACAATAAAGCTCTACACCATATTCTACACTATGTACCACTATACAACACTAAACCCTATTCTATACTATGTACCACTATACAGCTCTACACCATATTCTATACTATGTACCACTATACACCATATTCTATACTATATACCACTATACACTATATTCTATACTTTGTACCACTATACAGCTCTACAACACATTCTATACTATGTACCACTATACACCATATTCTATACTATGTACCACTGTACAGCTCTACACCACATTCTATACTATGTACCACTATACAGCTCTACACCAAATTCTATACTATGTACCACTATACACCACATTCTATACTATGTAACACTATACACCATATTCTATACTATGTACCTCTATACACCATATTCTATACAATGTACCACAATACACCATATTCTATACTATGTACCACTATACACCGTATTCCATAATGTGTACCACTATACACCATATTCTATACTATGTACCTCTATACACCACATTCTATACTATGTACCACTATACACCATATTTTATACTATGTAACACTATACACCATATTCTATTCTATGTACCACTATACACCACATTCTATACTATGTACCATTATACAGCTTTACACCACAATCTATACTATGTATCACTATACAACATATTCTATACTATTTAGCACTATACAGCACTACACCACATTCTATAATATGTACCTCTATACACCATATTCTATACTATGTACCACTATACACCATATTCTACACTTTGTACCTCTATACACCATATTCTATACAATGTACCACAATACACCATATTCTATACTATGTACCACTATACACCGTATTCCATACTATGTACAACTATACACCATATTCTATACTATGTACCTCTTTACACCATATTCTATACTATGTACCACTATACAGCTCTACACTATATTCTATACTATGTACCACTATACAACACTACTCCATATTCTATACTATGTACCACTATACAGCTCTACAACATATTCTATACTATGTACTTCTATAAACCATATTCTATACTATGTACCACTATACACCATATTCTATACTATGTACCACTATACAGCTCTACACCACATTCTATACTATGTTCCACTATACAGCTCTACACCGTATTCTGTACTATGTATTACTGTACACCACATTCTATGCTATGTACCACTATACAGCTCTACACCATATACCACAATACACCACATTCTATACTATATACCACTGTACACCATATTCTATACTATGAATCTCTATACACAATATTCTATACTATATACCACTATACACCACATTCTATACTATATACCACTATACACCATGTTCTATACTATGTAGCACTATACACCATATTCTATACTCCGCACAACTATACAGCTCTACACCATATTCTATGCTATGTATCACTATACACAATACTCTATACTATGCACCACCATACACCTCTACACCAAATTCTATACTATGTACCTCTATATACCATATTCTATACTATGTACCACTATACACCAAATTTTATACTATGTACCACTATACAGCTCTACACCACATTCTATACTATGTACCACTATACAGTTCTATACCAAATTCAATACTATGTACCATTATACAGCTCTACACCATATTCTATACTATGTACCACTATACACCATATTCTATACTATGTACCACAATACAGCTCTACACCATTTTCTATACTATGTCCCACTATACAACACTACACCATATTCTATACTATGTACCACTATACAGCTCTACACCATATTCTATACTATGTACCACTATACACCATATTCTATACTATGTACCACTATACAGCTCTACAACACATTCTTTACTGTGTACCTCTACACACCATATTCTATAGTATGTACCACTATACAGCTCTACACTGTATTCTATATTATGTACTACTATACACCACATTCTATACAATGTACCACTATACAGCTCTACACCATAATCCACTATACACCACATTCTACATATGTACCACTACACCACATTCTATACTATGTTCCACTATGTACCACTGTACACCACATTCTATACTATGTACCACTATACCCCATATTCTATACTATGTACCTCTATACATCATATTCTATACTATGTACCACTATACACCACATCCTATACTATGTACCATTATACAGCTCTTCACCACATTCTATACTATGTACCACTATACACCATATTCTATACGATATACAACTATACAGCTCTACCCCATATTCTGTACTATGTATATACCACAATACACCATATTCTATACTATGAACCACTATACAGCTCTACACCATATTCTATACTATGTACCACTATACACCATATTCTATACTATGTACCACTATTCAGCTCTACACCACATTCTATACTAAGTACCGCTATACATCATATTCTGTTTACCACTATACACCATATTCTAGACTATGTAACAGTATACACCATATTCTAGACAATGTACCTCTATACACCATATTCTATACTATGTACCTCTATACACCATATTATATACTATGTACCACTATACACCACATTCTATACTATGTATCACTATACACCATATTCTATACTATGTGCCTTTATACACTATATTCTATACTATGTACCACTATACACCACATTCTATACTATGTACCACTATACACCATTTTCTATACTATGTACCACTATACAGCTCTAAACCATATTCTATACTATGTACCACTATAAAACACTACACCATATTCTATACTATGTACTAATATACAGCTCTACACCGTATTCTATACTTTGTACTACTATACACCACATTCTATACTATGTACCACTACACCACATTCTATACTATGTACCACTATTTACCACTATACACCACATTCTATACTATGAACCACTATACACCATATTCTATACTATGTACCTCTATACACCATATTCTATACTATGTACATCTATACATCATATTCTATACTATGTACCACTATACAGCTCTACATCACATTCTATAATATGTACCACTATACACCATATTCTATACTATGTACCTCTATACACCATATTCTATACTATGTACCTCTATACAACATATTCTAGACTATGTACCACTTTACACCATATTCTATACTATATACCACTATACAGCTCTACCCCATATTCTATGCCATGTACCACTATACAGCTCTGCACCACATTCTATACTATGTACCACTGTACAGCTCAACACCATATTCTATACTATATACTACTATACACCACATTCTATACTATGTACCACTATAAACCATATTCTATACTATGTAACACTATACACCACATTCTATACTATGTACCACTATACAGCTCTGCACCATATTTAATACTATGTACCAATATTCAGCTCTACACCATGTTCTATACTATATACCACTATACTGCATATTCTATGTCATGTACCACTATACAGCTCTGTACCACATTCTATACTATGTACCACTATACAGCTCTACACCAAATTCTATACAATGTACCACTATACACCACATTCTATACTATGTACCTCTATACACCATATTCTGTACTATGTACCTCTATACACCATATTCTATACAATTTACCACAATATACCATATTCTATACTATATACCACTATACACAATATTCTAAACTATGTACCTATATACACCATATTCTATACTATGTACCACTATACACCATATTCTATACTATGTACCACTATACAGCTCTACCCCAAATTCTATACTATATACCACTATACACCATATGCTGTAATATGTAGCACTATACACCATATTCTATACTCTGCACCACTATACAGCTTTACACCATATTCTATACTATGTATCACTCTACACAATACTCTATACTATGCACCACTATACAGCTCTACACCAAATTCTATACTATGTACCTCTATATACCATATTCTATACTATGTACCACTATACAGCTCTATTCCAAATTCTACACTATGTACCATTATACAGCTCTACACCACATTCTATACTATGTTCAACTATACAACATATTCTATACTATGTACCACTATACAGCTCTACATCACATTCTATACTATGTACCACTATACACCATATTCTAAACTATATACCACTATAGAGCTCTACCCCATATTCTATGCCATGTACCACTGTACAGCTCTACACCATATTCTATACTATATACTACTATACACCACATTCTATACTATGTACCACTATAAACCATATTCTATACTATGTAACACTATACACCACATTCTATACTATGTACCACTATACAGCTCTACACCATATTTTATACTATGTACCAATATTCAGCTCTACACCATGTTCTATACTATGTTCCACTATAAACAACATTCTATACTATGTACCACTATGCACCATGTTCTATACTATGTACCACTATACACCATATTCTATACTATATACCACTATACAACATATTCTAGACTATGTACCACTTTACACCATATTTTGTACTATATACCACTTAACAGCTCTACCCCATATTCTATGCCATGTACCACTATACAGCACTGTACCACATTCTATACTATGTACCACTATACAGCTCTTTACCACATTCTATACTATGTACCATTATACAGCTCTTCACCACATTCTCTACTATGTACCATTAAACAACATGTTCTATACTATGTACAACTATACAGCTCTTCTTCACATTCTATACTATGTACCACTATACACCACATTCTATAATATGTACCACTATACACCATATTCTATACTATGTACCTCTATACACCATATTCTATACAATGTACCACAATACACCTTATTCTATATGATGTACCACTATACACCGTATTCCATACTATGTACCACTCTACACCATATTCTATACTATGTACCTCAATACACCATGTTCTATACTATGTACCACTATACACCATATTCTATACTATGTACCACTATACAGCTCTATAACACATTCTATACTATGTACCTCTATACACCATATTCAATACTATGTACCACTATACAGCTCTACACCACATTCTGTACTATGTACTACTATACACCACATTCTATACTATGAACCACTATACAGCTCTACACCATTCAACACTATACACCACATTCTATACTATGTACCACTACACAACATTCTATACTATGTACCACTATGTACCACTATACACCACATTCTATACTATGTACCACTATACCCCATATTCTATACTAGGTACCTCTAGACACCATATTCTATACTATGTACCACTATACACCATATTCTATACAATGTACCACTATACAGCTCTACACCACATTCTATACTATATACCACTATACACCACATTCTAGTCTATGTACTACTATACATCACATCCTATACTATGTACCATTATACAGCTCTTCACCACATTCTATACTATGTACCACTATACACCATAATCTATACTATTTACCTCTATACACCATGTTCTATACTATATACCACTATTAATCATATTCTATACAATGTACCACTATACACCATATTCTATACGATATACAACTATACAGCTCTACCCCATATTCTCTACAATGTATATACCACTATACACCATATTCTATACTATGAACCACTATACAGCTCTACACCATATTCTATACTATTTACCACTATACACCATATTCTATACTATGTACCACTATAAACCTCTACACTATATTCTGTGCTATGTACCACATACTGCTCTATACCACATTCTATACTATGTACAACTATACAGGTCTACACCATATTCTATACTATATACTACTATAGACCACATTTTATACTAAGTACCTCTATACACCATATTCTGTAGTATGTAGCACTATACACCACATTCTATACTATGTACCACTATACAGCTCTACACCACATTCTATACTATGTACCACTATACACCATATTCTAGACGATGTACCTCTATACACCAAATTCTATACTATGTACCTCTATACACCATATTATATACTATGTACCACAATACACCACATTCTATACTATGTACCACTATACACCATATTCTATACTATGTGCCTCTATACACTATATTCTATACTATGTACCACTATACACCACTTTCTATACTATGTACCACAATACACCATATTCTATACTATGTACCTCTATACACCATTGTCTATACTATGTACCACTATACAGCTCTACACCACAATCGATACTATGTACCACTATACAACATATTCTATACTATTTACCACTTTACAGCTCTACACAAAATTCTATAGTATGTACCACTATACACCGTATTTCATACTATGTACCACTATACACCATATTCTATACTATGTTCCTCTATACACCATATTCTATACTATGTACCACTATACACCGTATTCTAAACTATGTACCACAATACAGCTCTACACCACATTCTATACTATATACCACTATACACCATATTCTATACTATGTAGCACTATACACCATATTCTATACTCCGCACAACTATACAGCTCTACACCATATTCTATGCTATGTATCACTATAAACAATACTCTATACTATGCACCACTAGACAGCTCTACACCAAATTCTATACTATGTACCTCTATATACCATATTCTATACTATGTACCACTATACACCATATTCTATACTATGTACCACAATAAAGCTCTACACCATATTCTACACTATGTACCACTATACAACACTAAACCCTATTCTATACTATGTACCACTATACAGCTCTACACCATATTCTATACTATGTACCACTATACACCATATTCTATACTATATACCACTATACACTATATTCTATACTTTGTACCACTATACAGCTCTACAACACATTCTATACTATGTACCACTATACACCATATTCTATACTATGTACCACTGTACAGCTCTACACCACATTCTATACTATGTACCACTATACAGCTCTACACCAAATTCTATACTATGTACCACTATACACCACATTCTATACTATGTAACACTATACACCATATTCTATACTATGTACCTCTATACACCATATTCTATACAATGTACCACAATACACCATATTCTATACTATGTACCACTATACACCGTATTCCATAATGTGTACCACTATACACCATATTCTGTATTATGTATATACCACAATACACCATATTCTATACTATGAACCACTATACAGCTCTACACCATATTCTATACTATGTACCACTATACACCATATTCTATACTATGTACCACTATTCAGCTCTACACCACATTCTATACTAAGTACCGCTATACATCATATTCTGTTTACCACTATACACCATATTCTAGACTATGTAACACTATACACCATATTCTAGACAATGTACCTCTATACACCATATTCTATACTATGTACCTCTATACACCATATTATATACTATGTACCACTATACACCACATTCTATACTATGTATCACTATACACCATATTCTATACTATGTGCCTTTATACACTATATTCTATACTATGTACCACTATACACCACATTCTATACTATGTACCACTATACACCATTTTCTATACTATGTACCACTAAACAGCTCTAAACCATATTCTATACTATGTACCACTATAAAACACTACACCATATTCTATACTATGTACTAATATACAGCTCTACACCGTATTCTATACTTTGTACTACTATACACCACATTCTATACTATGTACCACTACACCACATTATATACTATGTACCACTATTTACCACTATACACCACATTCTATACTATGAACCACTATACACCATATTCTATACTATGTACCTCTATACACCATATTCTATACTATGTACATCTATACATCATATTCTATACTATGTACCACTATACAGCTCTACATCACATTCTATAATATGTACCACTATACACTATATTCTATACTATGTACCTCTATACACCATATTCTATACTATGTACCTCTATACAACATATTCTAGACTATGTACCACTTTACACCATATTCTATACTATATACCACTATACAGCTCTACCCCATATTCTATGCCATGTACCACTATACAGCTCTGCACCACATTCTATACTATGTACCACTGTACAGCTCAACACCATATTCTATACTATATACTACTATACACCACATTCTATACTATGTACCACTATAAACCATATTCTATACTATGTAACACTATACACCACATTCTATACTATGTACCACTATACAGCTCTACACCATATTTAATACTATGTACCAATATTCAGCTCTACACCATGTTCTATACTATATACCACTATACTGCATATTCTATGCCATGTACCACTATACAGCTCTGTACCACATTCTATACTATGTACCACTATACAGCTCTACACCAAATTCTATACAATGTACCACTATACACCACATTCTATACTATGTACCTCTATACACAATATTCTGTACTATGTACCTCTATACACCATATTCTATACAATTTACCACAATATACCATATTCTATACTATATACCACTATACACAATATTCTAAACTATGTACCTATATACACCATATTCTATACTATGTACCACTATTCACCATATTCTATACTATGTACCACTATACAGCTCTACCCCAAATTCTATACTATATACCACTATACACCATATGCTGTAATATGTAGCACTATACACCATATTCTATACTCTGCACCACTATACAGCTCTACACCATATTCTATACTATGTATCACTCTACACAATACTCTATACTATGCACCACTATACAGCTCTACACCAAATTCTATACTATATACCTCTATATACCATATTCTATACTATGTACCACTATACAGCTCTATTCCAAATTCTACACTATGTACCATTATACAGCTCTACACCACATTCTATACTATGTTCAACTATACAACATATTCTATACTATGTACCCCTATACAGCTCTACATCACATTCTATACTATGTACCACTATACACCATATTCTATACTATATACCACTATACAGCTCTACCCCATATTCTATGCCATGTACCACTGTACAGCTCTACACCATATTCTATACTATATACTACTATACACCACATTCTATACTATGTACCACTATAAACCATATTCTATACTATGTAACACTATACACCACATTCTATACTATGTACCACTATACAGCTCTACACCATATTTTATACTATGTACCAATATTCAGCTCTACACCATGTTCTATACTATGTTCCACTATAAACAACATTCTATACTATGTACCACTATGCACCATGTTCTATACTATGTACCACTATACACCATATTCTATACTATATACCACTATACAACATATTCTAGACTATGTACCACTTTACACCATATTTTGTACTATATACCACTTAACAGCTCTACCCCATATTCTATGCCATGTACCACTATACAGCACTGTACCACATTCTATACTATGTACCACTATACAGCTCTATACCACATTCTATACTATGTACCATTATACAGCTCTTCACCACATTCTCTACTATGTACCATTAAACAACATGTTCTATACTATGTACAACTATACAGCTCTTCTTCACATTCTATAATATGTACCACTATACACCACATTCTATAATATGTACCACTATACACCATATTCTATACTATGTACCTCTATACACCATATTCTATACAATGTACCACAATACACCTTATTCTATACGATGTACCACTATACACCGTATTCCATACTATGTACCACTCTACACCATATTCTATACTATGTACCTCAATACACCATGTTCTATACTATGTACCACTATACACCATATTCTATACTATGTACCACAATACACCATATTCTATACTATGTACAACTATACACCATATTCTATACTATGTACCACTATACACCATATTCTATACTATGTACCACAATACAGCTCTACACCATATTCTATACTATGTACCACTCTACAGCACTACACCATTTTCTATACTATGTATCACTATACAGTTCTACACCAAATTCTATACCATGTACCATTATACAACATATTCTATACTATGTACCACTTTACACCATATTCTAAACTATGTACCACTATACAGCAATTCACCACAATCTATACTATGTACCACTACACACCATATTCTATACTATGTACCACTTTACACCATATTCTATACTATATACCACTATAGACCACATTCTATACTATGTACCACTATGCAGCTCTACACCATATTCTATACTATGTACTACTATACACCACATTCTATACTATGTACCACTATACAGCTCTACATCATATACCACTATACACCACATTCTATACTATGTACCACTATGTACCATTATACACTATTTTATATACTATGCACCAATACACACCATATTCTGTACTATGTGCCTCTATACACCATATTCTATACTATGTACCACTATACACCATATTCTGTACTATGTACCACAAAACAGCTCTACACAATATTCTAAACTATGTACCACTATACAGCTCTACACCATATTCTTTATTATGTACCACTATACACCATATTCAATACTATGTACCACTTTACACCATATTCTATACTATATACCACTATACACCACATTCTATACTATGTAACGCTATACACCATATTCTATACTATGTACCTCTATACACCATATTCTATACTATGTACCACTATAAACCATATTCTATACTATGTACCACTATACACCATATTCTCTACTATGTACCACAAAACAGCTCTACACAATATTCTAAACTATGTACCACTATACTGCTCTACACCATTTTCTGTTCTATGTACCACTATACAGCTCTTCACCATATTCTTTACTATGTACCACTATACACCATATTCAATACTATGAACAACTTTACACCATATTCTATACTATGTACCACTATACACCACATTCTATACTATGTACCTCTATACACCATATTATATACAATGTACCACTATACACCATATTCTATACTATATACAACTATACAGCTCTACCCCATTTTCTTTACTCAGTACCACTATACACCATATTCTGTACTATGTACCACTATATACCATATTCTATACTTTGTACCTCTATATACAATATTCTATACAATGTACCACATTACACCATATTCTATACTATGTACCACTATACACCATATTCTATACTATGTACCACAATACTGCTCTACAATATATTCTATACTATGTACCACTATACAACACTACACCATATTCTATACTATGTACCACTATACAGCTGTACACCATATTCTATACTATGTACTACTATACACCATATTCTATACTATGTACCACTATACACCATATTCTATACTATGTACCACAATATAGCTCTACACTATTTTATATACTATGTACCACTATACAACACTACACCACATTCTATACTATGTACCACTATACAGCTCTACACCGTATTCTATACTATGTACTACTATGCACCACATTCTATACTATGTACCACTATACAGCTCTACACCATATACCACTATACACCACATTCTATACTATGTACCACTACACCACATTCTATACTATGTACCACTATGTACCACTATACACCACATTCTATACTATGTACCACTGTACACCGTATTCTATACTATGTACCTCTATACACCATATTCTATACTATGTACCACTATACAGCTCTACACCACATTCTGTACTATATACCACTATACACCATATTCTATACTATGTAGCACTATACACCATATTTTACACTCCTCACCACTATACAGCTCTACACCATATTCTATGCTATGTATCACTATACACAATACTCTATACTATGCACCACTATACAGCTCTACACCAAATTCTATACTATGTACCTCTATATACCATATTCTATACTATGTACCACTATACACTATATTCTATAATATGTACCACAATACAGCTCTACACCATATTCTATACAATGTACCACTATACAACACTACACCATATTCTATACTATGTACCACTATACAGCTCTACACAATAATCTATACTATGTATCACTATACACCATATTCTATACTATGTACCACTATACACCTTATTCTATACTATGTACCACTATAAAGCTCTACAACACATTCTATACTATGTACAGCTATACACCATATTCTGTACTATGTACCACTATACAGCTCTACACCACATTCTATACAATGTACCACTATACAGCTCTACACCAAATTCTATACTATGTACCACTATACACCACATTATATAATATGTACCACTTTACACCATATTCTATACTATGTACCTCTATACACCATATTCTATACAATGTACCACAATACACCTTATTCTATACAATGTACCACTATACACCGTATTCCACACTATGTACCACTATACACCATATTCTATACTATGTACATCTATACACCATATTTTATACTATGTACCACTATACACCATATTCTATACTATGTACAACAATACAGCTCTACACCATATTCTATACTATGTACCACTATACACCATATTCTATACTATGTACCTCAATACACCATGTTCTATACTATGTACCACTATACACCATATTCTATACTATGTACCACAATACACAATATTCTATACTATGTACAACTATACACCATATTCTATACTATGTACCACTATACACCATATTCTATACTATGTACCACAATACAGCTCTACACCATATTCTATACTATGTACCACTCTACAGCACTACACCATTTTCTATACTATGTATCACTATACAGTTCTACACCAAATTCTATACCATGTACCATTATACAACATATTCTATACTATGTACCACTTTACACCATATTCTAAACTATGTACCACTATACAGCAATTCACCACAATCTATACTATGTACCACTACACACCATATTCTATACTATGTACCACTTTACACCATATTCTATACTATATACCACTATAGACCACATTCTATACTATGTACCACTATGCAGCTCTACACCATATTCTATACTATGTACTACTATACACCACATTCTATACTATGTACCACTATACAGCTCTACATCATATACCACTATACACGACATTCTATACTATGTACCACTATGTACCATTATACACTATTTTATATACTATGCACCAATACACACCATATTCTGTACTATGTGCCTCTATACACCATATTCTATACTATGTACCACTATACACCATATTCTCTACTATGTACCACAAAACAGCTCTACACAATATTCTAAACTACGTACCACTATACAGCTCTACACCATATTCTTTACTATGTACCACTATACACCATATTCAATACTATGTACCACTTTACACCATATTCTATACTATATACCACTATACACCACATTCTATACTATGTAACGCTATACACCATATTCTATACTATGTACCTCTATACACCATATTCTATACTATGTACCACTATAAACCATATTCTATACTATGTACCACTATACACCATATTCTCTACTATGTACCACAAAACAGCTCTACACAATATTCTAATCTATGTACCACTATACTGCTCTACACCATTTTCTGTTCTATGTACCACTATATAGCTCTTCACCATATTCTTTACTATGTACCACTATACACCATATTCAATACTATGAACCACTTTACACCATATTCTATACTATGTACCACTATACACCACATTCTATACTATGTACCTCTATACACCATATTATATACAATGTACCACTATACACCATATTCTATACTATATACAACTATACAGCTCTACCCCATTTTCTTTACTCAGTACCACTATACACCATATTCTATACTATGTACCACTATATACCATATTCTATACTTTGTACCTCTATATACAATATTCTATACAATGTACCACATTACACCATATTCTATACTATGTACCACTATACACCATATTCTATACTATGTACCACAATACTGCTCTACAATATATTCTATACTATGTACCACTATACAACACTACACCATATTCTATACTATGTACCACTATACAGCTCTACACCATATTCTACACTATGTACTACTATACACCATATTCTATACTATGTACCACTATACACCATATTCTATACTATGTACCACAATACAGCTCTACACTATTTTCTATACTATGTACCACTATACAACACTACACCACATTCTATACTATGTACCACTATACAGCTCTACACCGTATTCTATACTATGTACTACTATGCACCACATTCTATACTATGTAGCACTATACAGCTCTACACCATATACCACTATACACCACATTCTATACTATGTACCACTACACCACATTCTATACTATGTACCACTATGTACCACTATACACCACATTCTATACTATGTACCACTGTACACCGTATTCTATACTATGTACCTCTATACACCATATTCTATACTATGTACCACTATACAGCTCTACACCACATTCTGTACTATATACCACTATACACCATATTCTATACTATGTAGCACTATACACCATATTCTACACTCCTCACCACTATACAGCTCTACACCATATTCTATGCTATGTATCACTATACACAATACTCTATACTATGCACCACTATACAGCTCTACACCAAATTCTATACTATGTACCTCTATATACCATATTCTATACTATGTACCACTATACACTATATTCTATAATATGTACCACAATACAGCTCTACACCATATTCTATACAATGTACCACTATACAACACTACACCATATTCTATACTATGTACCACTATACAGCTCTACACAATAATCTATACTATGTATCACTATACACCATATTCTATACTATGTACCACTATACACCTTATTCTATACTATGTACCACTATAAAGCTCTACAACACATTCTATACTATGTACTGCTATACACCATATTCTGTACTATGTACCACTATACAGCTCTACACCACATTCTATACTATGTACCACTATACACCACATTATATAATATGTACCACTTTACACCATATTCTATACTATGTACCTCTATACACCATATTCTATACAATGTACCACAATACACCTTATTCTATACAATGTACCACTATACACCGTATTCCACACTATGTACCACTATACACCATATTCTATACTATGTACCTCTATACACCATATTCTATACTATGTACAACTATACACCATATTCTATACTATGTACAACAATACAGCATTACACCATATTCTATACTATGTACCACTATACACCATATTCTATACTATGTACCACTATACACCATATTCTATACTATGTACCACTATACAGCTCTACAACACATTCTATACTATGTACCTCTATACACCATATTCAATACTATGTACCACTATACAGCTCTACACCACATTCTATACTATGTACCACTGTACAGCTCTACACCGTATTCTATACGATGTACTACTATACACCACATTCTACACTATGTACCAATATACAGCTTTACACCATTCAACACTATACACCACATTCTCTACTATGTACCACTACACCACATTCTATACTATGTACCACTATGTACCACTATACACCACATTCTATACTATGTACCACTATACCCCATATTCTATACTATGTACCTCTAGACACCATATTCTAGACTATGTACTACTATACACCACATCCTATACTATGTACCACTATACAGCTCTTCACCACATTCTATACTATGTACCACTATACACAATAATCTATACTATTTACATCTATACACCATATTCTATACTATATACCACTATTAACCATATTCTATACAATGTACCAATACACCATATTCTATAAGATATACAACTATACAGCTCTACCCCATATTCTGTACTATGTATATACCACTATACACCATATTCTATACTATGAACCACTATACAGCTCTACACCATATTCTATACTATTTACCACTATACACCATATTCTATACTATGTACTGCTATAAACCTCTACACTATATTCTGTGTTATGTACCACTATACAGCTCTATACCACATTCTATACTATGTACAACTATTCAGCTCTACACCATATTCTATACTATATACTGCTATAGACCACATTCTATACTAAGTACCTCTATACACAATATTCTATAGTATTTAGCACTATACACCACATTCTATACTATGTACCACTATACAGCTCTACACCACATTCTATACTATGTACCACTATACACCATATTCTATACTATGTAATACTATACACCACATTCTATACTATGTACCACTATACACCATATTCTATACTGTGTGCCTCTATACACTATATTCTATACTTTGTACCATTATACAGCTTTATACCACTTTCTATACTATGTACCTCTATACACCACATTCTATACTATGTACCACTATACAGCTCTATACCAAATTCTATGCTATGTTCCTCTATACACGTTATTTTATACTATGTACCACTATACAGCTCTACACCAAAGTCTATACTATGTACCACTATACACCACATTCTATACTATGTAACGCTATACACCATATTCTATACTATGTACCTATAAACACCATATTCTATACTATGTAACACTTTAAACCATATTCTATACTATGTACCACAATACACCATATTCTATACTATGTACAACTATACACCATATTCTATACTATGTACCACTATACACCATATTCTATACTATGTACCACAATACAGCTCTTCACCATATTCTATACTATGTACCACTGTACAGCACTACACCATATTCTATACTATGTATCACTATACAGGTCTACACCATATTCTATACCATGTACCATTATACAACATATTCTATACTATGTACCACTTTACACCATAATCTAAACTATGTACCACTCTACAGCAATTCACCACAATGTATACTATGAACCACTACACACCATATTCTATACTATGTACCACTATACAGCTCTACACGACATTCTATACTATGTACCACTATGCAGCTCTACACCATATTCTATACTATGTACTACTATACACCACATTCTATACTATGTACCACTATACAGCTCTACATCATATACCACTATGCACCACATTCTATACTATGTACCACTATGTACCATTATACACTATTGTCTATACTATGCACCAATACACACCATATTCTATACTATGTACCTCTATACACCATATTCTATACTATGTACCACTATACACCATATTCTCTACTATGTACCACAAAACAGCTCTACACCATATTCTAAACTATGTACCACTATACACCATATTCAATACTATGTACCACTTTACACCATATTCTATTCTATGTACCACTATACACCACATTCTATACTATGTACCACTATACACCATATTCTATACTATGTACCACTATACTCCATATTCTTTACTATGTACCACAAAACAGCTCTACACAATATTCTAAACTATGTACCGCTATACAGCTCTACACCATATTCTGTACTATGTACCACTATACAGCTCTACACCATATTCTTTACTATGTACCACTATACACCATATTCAATACTGTGTACCACTTTACACCATATTCTATACTATGTACCACTATACACCACATTCTATTCTATGTACCTCTATACACCATATTCTATACTATATACAACTATACAGCTCTACCCCATTTTCTTTACTCTGTACCACTATACACCATATTCTATACTATGTACCACTATATAACATATTCTATACTTTGTACCTCTATATACAAAATTCTATACAATGTACCACATTACACCATATTCTATAGTATGTACCACTATACATCGTATTCCATACTATGTACCTCAATACACCATATTCTATACTATGTACCACTATACACCATATTCTATACTATGTACCACAATACAACTCTACCCCATATTGTGTACTATGTATATACCACTATACACCATATTCTATACTATGAACCACTATACAGCTCTACACCATATTCTATACTATTTACCACTATACACCATATTCTATACTATGTACCACTATAAACCTCTACACTATATTCTGTGTTATGTACCACTATACAGCTCTATACCACATTCTATACTATGTGCAACTATACAGCTATACACCATATTCTATACTATATACTACTATAGACCACATTCTATACTAAGTACCTCTATACACAATATTCTATAGTATTTAGCACTATACACCACATTCTATACTATGTACCACTATACCGCTCTACACCACATTCTATACTATGTACCACTATACACCATATTCCATACTATGTAATACTATACACCATATTCTAGACGATGTACCTCTATACACCATATTCTATACTATGTACCTCTATACACCATATAATATACTATGTACCACTATACACCATATTCTATACTATGTACCTCTATACACTATATTCTATACTATGTACCATTATACAGCTTTATACCACTTTCTATACTATGTACCACTATACACCACATTCTATACTATGTACCACTATTCAGCTCTATACCAAATTCTATGCTATGTTCCTCTATACACGTTATTTTATACTATGTACCACTATACAGCTCTACACCAAATTCTATACTATGTACCACTATACACCACATTCTATACTATGTAACGCTATACACCATATTCTATACTATGTACCTCTATACACCATATTCTATACTATGTACCACTATAAACCATATTCTATACTATGTACCACAATACACCATATTCAATACTATGTACAACTATACACCATATTCTATACTATGTACCACTATACACCATATTCTATACTATGTACCACAATACAGCTCTACACCATATTCTATACTATGTACCACTGTACAGCACTACACCATTTTCTATACTATGTATCACTATACAGTTCTACACCATATTCTATACCATGTACCATTATACACCATATTCTATACTATGTACCACTTTACACCATATTCTAAACTATGTACCACTATACAGCAATTCACCACAATCTATACTATGTACCACTACACACCATATTCTATACTATGTACCACTGTACAGCTCTACACGACATTCTATACTATGTACTACTATACACCACATTCTATACTATGTACCACTATACAGCTATACATCATATACCACTATACACCACATTCTATACTATGTACCACTATGTACCATTATACACTATTTTATATACTATGCACCAATACACACCATATTCTGTACTATGTGCCTCTATACACCATATTCTATACTATGTACCACTATACACCATATTCTTTACTATGTACCACAAAACAGCTCTACACAATATTCTAAAATATGTACCACTATACAGCACTACACCATATTCAATACTATGTACCACTTTACACCATATTCTATACTATATACCACTATACACCACATTCTATACTATGTAACGCTATACACCATATTCTATACTATGTACCTCTATACACCATATTCTATACTATGTACCACTATAAACCATATTCTATACTATGTACCACTATACACCATATACTCTACTATGTACCACAAAACAGCTCTACACAATATTCTAAACTATGTACCACTATACTGCTCTACACCATTTTCTGTACTATGTACCACTATACAGCTCTACACCATATTCTTTACTATGTACCACTATACACCATATTCAATACTATGTACCACTTTACACCATATTCTATACTATGTACCACTATACACCACATTCTATACTATGTAACTCTATACACCATATTATATACAATGTACCACTATACACCATATTCTATACTATATACAACTATACAGCTCTACCCCATTTTCTTTACTCTGTACCACTATATACCATATTCTATACTATGTACCACTATATACCATATTCTATACTTTGAACTCTATATACAATATTCTTGGTGTATAGTGGTATATAGTATAAATTATGGTGTATTGAGGTACATAGTATAGAATATGGTGTATAGTGGTACATAGTCTAGAATGTGGTGTATAGTGGTACATAGAATATGGTGTATAGTGGTACAAAGTATAGAATGTGGTGTAGAGCTGTATAGTGGTACATAGTATAGAATATGGTGTATAGTGGTACGTAGTCTAGAATGTGGTGTATAGAGGTACATAGTAAAGAATATGGTGTGCAGTGGTACATAGTATAGAATGTGGTGTAGAGCTGTATAGTGGTATATAATATGGAATGAGGTGTATAGTGTTACATTTTATAGATTATTGTGTATAGTGGTACATAGTATAGAATGTGGTGTATAGTAGTATATAGTATAGAATATGGTGTAGAGCTGTATAGTGGTACATAGTATAGAATGTGGTATACAGCTGTATAGTGGTACATAGTATAGAATATGGTGTGGAGGTGAATAGTGGTACATAGTTTAGAATATGGTGTATAGTGGTATATAGTATAGAATATGGTGTAGAGCTGTATAGTGGTTCATTGTATAGAAAAATGGTGTATAGTAGTACATAGTATAGAATATGGGGTGAGATATATAGTTGTTTATAGTATAGAATAAGGTTTATAGTGGTACATAGTATAGAATATGGTGTATAGTGGTATAAAGTATAGAATATGGTGTATAGAGGTATGTAGTATAGAATATGGTGTATAGATGTACATAGTATAAAATATGGTGTATAGTGGTACATAGTCTAGAATATGGTGTATAGTGGTACAAAATATAGAATGTCGTGTACAGCTGTATAGTGGTACATAGTATAGAAAATGGTGTAGAGCTGTATAGTGGTACATAGTATACAACAGTGTGTATAGTGGTATATAGTATAGAATATAGTGTATAGCTGTACAGTGGTGCATAGTATAGAGTATTGTGTATAGTGATACATAGCATATAATATGGTGTAGAGATGTATAGTGGTACATATTATAGAATATGGTGTATAGTGGTATATAGTACAGAATGTGGTGTAGAGCTGTATAGTGGTACATAGTATAGAATATGGTGTATAGTGCTACATAGTATAGAATATGGTGTATAGTGGTACATAGTATAAATTGTGGTGTAAAGTGATACATAGTATAGAATATGGTGTATAGTGGTATATAATATAGAATATGATGTAGAGCTGTATTGTGGTACATAGTAGAGAATATGGTGTATAGAGGTAAATAGTATAGAATATGGTGTATAGTGGTACATAGTATAGAATGTGGTGAAGAGCTGTATAATGGTACATAGTATAGGATGTGGTGTATAGTGGTATATAGTATAGAATATGGTGTATAGAGGTACATAGTATAGAATATGGTGTATAGTAGTACATAGTCTAGAATGTGGTGTATAGTGGTATATAGTATAGAATGTGGTGTAGAGCTGTACAGTGGTACATCGTATAGAATATGGTGTATAGTGGTACATAGTATAGAATATGGTGTATACAGGTACATAGTAAAGAATATGGGGTATAGTGGTACATAGTATAGAATGCAGTGTATAGTGGTACATAGTGGTACATAGTTTATAATGTGGTGTAGTGGTACATAGTATAGAATGTGGTGTATAGTGGTACATAGTAAGTAATATGGTGTATAGAGGTACATAGTATAGAATATGGTGTATAGTGTTACATAGTCTAGAATATGGTGTATAGTGGTACACAGAATATGATGTATAGCGGTACATAGTATAGAATGTGGTGTAGAGCTGAATAGTGGTACATAGTATAGAATATGTTGTATAGTGGTACATAGTATAGAATATGGTGTAGAGCTGTATAGTGGTACATAGTATATAATGTGGTGTATAGTGCTACATACTATAGAATATGGTGTATAGAGGTATTTAGTATAGAATGTGGTCTATAGTAGTATATAGTATAGTATGTGTTGAAGAGCTTTATAGTGGTACATAGCATAGAATATAGTGTAGAGGTTTATAGTGGTACATAGTAAAGAATATGGTGTAGAGCTGTATATTGGTTCATAGTATAGAATAATGTGTATAGTGGTATATACATAGTACAGAATATGGGGTAGAGCTGTATAGTTGTATATCATATAGAATATGGTGTATAGTTGTACATTGTATAGAATATGGTTAATAGTGGTATATAGTATAGAATATGGTGTATAGAGGTAAATAGTATAGAATATGGTGTATAGTGGTACATAGTATAGAATGTGGTGAAGAGCTGTATAATGGTACATAGTATAGGATGTGGTGTATAGTGGTATATAGTATAGAATATGGTGTATAGAGGTACATAGTATACAATATGGTGTATAGTAGTACATTGTCTAGAATGTGGTGTATAGTGGTATATAATATAGAATGTGATGTAGAGCTGTATAGTGGTACATCGTATAGAATATGGTGTATAGTGGTACATCGTATAGAATATGGTGTATAGAGGTACATAGTATAGAATATGGGGTATAGTGGTACATAGTATAGAATGCAGTGTATAGTGGTACATAGTGGTACATAGTTTAGAATGTGGTGTAGTGGTACATAGTATAGAATGTGGTGTATAGTGGTGTATGGTGTAGAGCTGTATAGTGGTACATAGTATAGAATGCGGTGTATAGTAGTACATAGTATAGAATACGGTGTAGAGCTGTATAGTAGTACATAGTATAGAATATGGTGTGTAGAGGTACATAGTATAGAAGGTGTTGTAGAGCTGTATAGTGGTACATAGTATAGAATTTGGTGTATAGTGGTACATAGTATAGAATATGGTGTATAGTGGTACATAGTATAGAATATGGTGTATAGAGGTACATAGTATAGAATATGGTGTATAGTGCTACATAGTATAGAATGTGTTGTATAGTGGTACATAGTATAGAATTTGGTGTATAGTGGTACATAGTCTAGAATGTTGTGTATAGTGGTACATAGTATAGAATATGGTGTACAGTGGTACATAGTATATATTGTGGTGTAGAGCTGTATAATGGTACATAGTATAGAATGTGGTGTATAGTGTTACATTTTATAAAATATGGTGAATAGCGTTACAAAGTATAGAATGTGGTGAATAGTGGTATGTAGCAAAGAATATGGTGTAGAGCTGTATAGTGGTACATAGTATTGAATGTGGTATACAGCTGTATAGTGGTACATAGTATAGAATATGGTGTAGAGGTGAACAGTGGTACATAGTATAGAATATGGTGTATAGTGGTATATAGTATAGAATATGTTGTAGAGCTATATTGTGGTTCATAGTATAGAAAATGGTGTATAGTAGTACATAGTATAGAATATGGGGTGAGCTATATAGTTGTTTATAGTATAGAATATGGTTTATAGTGGTACATAGTTTAGAATATGGTGTATAGTGGTATATAGTATAGAATATGGTGTATAGAGGTACATAGTATAGAATATGGTGTATAAATGTACATAGTATAGAATATGGTGTTTAGTGGTACATAGTCTAGAATATGGTGTAGAGCTGTTTAGTGGTACATAGAATAGAACATTGTGTAGAGCTGTATAGTGGTACATAGTATACAATAGGGTGTATAGTGGTATATAGTTTAAAATATGGTGTATAGCTGTACAGTGGTGCACAGTATAGAGTATTGTGTACAGTGATACATAGCATAGAATATGGTGTAGAGATGTATAGTGGTACATAGTATAGAATGTGGTGTAGAGCTGTATAGTGGTACATAGTATAGAATATGGTGTGTAGAGGGACATAGTATAGAATGTGTTGTAGAGCTGTATAGTGGTACATAGTATAGAATATGGTGTATAGTTGTACATAGTATAGAATATGGTTTATAGAGAAACATAGTATAGAATGTGGTGTAGAGATGTATAGTGGTACATAGTATAGAATATGGTGTATTGTGGAACATTGTATAGAATATGGGGTATAGTGGTACATAGTATAGAATATGGTGTACAGAGGTACATAGTATAGAATATGGTGTATAGTGCTACATAGTATAGAATGTGTTGTATATTGGTACATAGTGTAAAATATGGTGTTTAGCGGTATATAGTATAGAATATGGTATATAGTGGTAAATAGTATAGAATATGTTGTATTGTGGTACATAGTATAGAATATGGTGTATAGTGGTACACAGTATAGAATATGGTGTATAGAGGTACATAGTATAGAATATGGTGTATAGTGGTACATAGTATAGAATATGGTGTATAGTGGTATATAGTATAGAATATGTTGTAGAGCTATATTGTGGTTCATAGTATAGAATATGGTGTATAGTGGTACAAAATATAGAATGTCGTGTACAGCTGTATAGTGGTACATAGTATAGAAAATGGTGTAGAGCTGTATAGTGGTACATAGTATACAACAGTGTGTATAGTGGTATATAGTATAGAATATAGTGTATAGCTGTACAGTGGTGCATAGTATAGAGTATTGTGTATAGTGATACATAGCATATAATATGGTGTAGAGATGTATAGTGGTACATATTATAGAATATGGTGTATAGTGGTATATAGTACAGAATGTGGTGTAGAGCTGTATAGTGGTACATAGTATAGAATATGGTGTATAGTGCTACATAGTATAGAATATGGTGTATAGTGGTACATAGTATAAATTGTGGTGTAAAGTGATACATAGTATAGAATATGGTGTATAGTGGTATATAATATAGAATATGATGTAGAGCTGTATTGTGGTACATATTAGAGAATATGGTGTATAGAGGTAAATAGTATAGAATATGGTGTATAGTGGTACATAGTATAGAATGTGGTGAAGAGCTGTATAATGGTACATAGTATAGGATGTGGTGTATAGTGGTATATAGTATAGAATATGGTGTATAGAGGTACATAGTATAGAATATGGTGTATAGTAGTACATAGTCTAGAATGTGGTGTATAGTGGTATATAGTATAGAATGTGGTGTAGAGCTGTACAGTGGTACATCGTATAGAATATGGTGTATAGTGGTACATAGTATAGAATATGGTGTATACAGGTACATAGTATAGAATATGGGGTATAGTGGTACATAGTATAGAAAGCAGTGTATAGTGGTACATAGTGGTACATAGTTTATAATGTGGTGTAGTGGTACATAGTATAGAATGTGGTGTATAGTGGTACATAGTAAGTAATATGGTGTATAGAGGTACATAGTATAGAATATGGTGTATAGTGTTACATAGTCTAGAATATGGTGTATAGTGGTACACAGAATATGATGTATAGCGGTACATAGTATAGAATGTGGTGTAGAGCTGAATAGTGGTACATAGTATAGAATATGTTGTATAGTGGTACATAGTATAGAATATGGTGTAGAGCTGTATAGTGGTACATAGTATATAATGTGGTGTATAGTGCTACATACTATAGAATATGGTGTATAGAGGTATTTAGTATAGAATGTGGTCTATAGTAGTATATAGTATAGAATGTGTTGAAGAGCTTTATAGTGGTACATAGCATAGAATATAGTGTAGAGGTTTATAGTGGTACATAGTAAAGAATATGGTGTAGAGCTGTATAGTGGTTCATAGTATAGAATAATGTGTATAGTGGTATATACATAGTACAGAATATGGGGTAGAGCTGTATAGTTGTATATCATATAGAATATGGTGTATAGTTGTACATTGTATAGAATATGGTTAATAGTGGTATATAGTATAGAATATGGTGTATAGAGGTAAATAGTATAGAATATGGTGTATAGTGGTACATAGTATAGAATGTGGTGAAGAGCTGTATAATGGTACATAGTATAGGATGTGGTGTATAGTGGTATATAGTATAGAATATGGTGTATAGAGGTACATAGTATACAATATGGTGTATAGTAGTACATTGTCTAGAATGTGGTGTATAGTGGTATATAATATAGAATGTGATGTAGAGCTGTATAGTGGTACATCGTATAGAATATGGTGTATAGTGGTACATCGTATAGAATATGGTGTATAGAGGTACATAGTATAGAATATGGGGTATAGTGGTACATAGTATAGAATGCAGTGTATAGTGGTACATAGTGGTACATAGTTTAGAATGTGGTGTAGTGGTACATAGTATAGAATGTGGTGTATAGTGGTGTATGGTGTAGAGCTGTATAGTGGTACATAGTATAGAATGCGGTGTATAGTAGTACATAGTATAGAATACGGTGTAGAGCTGTATAGTAGTACATAGTATAGAATATGGTGTGTAGAGGTACATAGTATAGAAGGTGTTGTAGAGCTGTATAGTGGTACATAGTATAGAATTTGGTGTATAGTGGTACATAGTATAGAATATGGTGTATAGTGGTACATAGTATAGAATATGGTGTATAGAGGTACATAGTATAGAATATGGTGTATAGTGCTACATAGTATAGAATGTGTTGTATAGTGGTACATAGTATAGAATTTGGTGTATAGTGGTACATAGTCTAGAATGTTGTGTATAGTGGTACATAGTATAGAATATGGTGTACAGTGGTACATAGTATATATTGTGGTGTAGAGCTGTATAATGGTACATAGTATAGAATGTGGTGTATAGTGTTACATTTTATAAAATATGGTGAATAGCGTTACAAAGTATAGAATGTGGTGAATAGTGGTATGTAGCAAAGAATATGGTGTAGAGCTGTATAGTGGTACATAGTATTGAATGTGGTATACAGCTGTATAGTGGTACATAGTATAGAATATGGTGTAGAGGTGAACAGTGGTACATAGTATAGAATATGGTGTATAGTGGTATATAGTATAGAATATGTTGTAGAGCTATATTGTGGTTCATAGTATAGAAAATGGTGTATAGTAGTACATAGTATAGAATATGGGGTGAGCTATATAGTTGTTTATAGTATAGAATATGGTTTATAGTGGTACATAGTTTAGAATATGGTGTATAGTGGTATATAGTATAGAATATGGTGTATAGAGGTACATAGTATAGAATATGGTGTATAAATGTACATAGTATAGAATATGGTGTTTAGTGGTACATAGTCTAGAATATGGTGTAGAGCTGTTTAGTGGTACATAGAATAGAACATTGTGTAGAGCTGTATAGTGGTACATAGTATACAATAGGGTGTATAGTGGTATATAGTTTAAAATATGGTGTATAGCTGTACAGTGGTGCACAGTATAGAGTATTGTGTACAGTGATACATAGCATAGAATATGGTGTAGAGATGTATAGTGGTACATAGTATAGAATGTGGTGTAGAGCTGTATAGTGGTACATAGTATAGAATATGGTGTGTAGAGGGACATAGTATAGAATGTGTTGTAGAGCTGTATAGTGGTACATAGTATAGAATATGGTGTATAGTTGTACATAGTATAGAATATGGTTTATAGAGAAACATAGTATAGAATGTGGTGTAGAGATGTATAGTGGTACATAGTATAGAATATGGTGTATTGTGGAACATTGTATAGAATATGGGGTATAGTGGTACATAGTATAGAATATGGTGTACAGAGGTACATAGTATAGAATATGGTGTATAGTGCTACATAGTATAGAATGTGTTGTATATTGGTACATAGTGTAAAATATGGTGTTTAGCGGTATATAGTATAGAATATGGTATATAGTGGTAAATAGTATAGAATATGTTGTATTGTGGTACATAGTATAGAATATGGTGTATAGTGGTACACAGTATAGAATATGGTGTATAGAGGTACATAGTATAGAATATGGTGTATAGTGGTACATAGTATAGAATATGGTGTATAGTGGTATATAGTATAGAATATGTTGTAGAGCTATATTGTGGTTCATAGTATAGAATATGGTGTATAGTGCTACATAGTACAGAATGTGGTGTGTAGTGGTACATAGTAAAAATTATGGTGTATAGAGGTACATAGTATAGAATATGGGGTATAGTGGTACATAGTCTAGAATGTGGTGTATAGTGGTACATAGTATAGAATGTGGTGTAAAGCTGTATAGTGGTACATAGTATAGAATATGGTGTATAGTGGTGCATAGTATAGAATGTGGTGTAGAGCTGTATAATGGTACATAGTATAGAATGTGGTGTATAGTGGTGCATAGTATAGAATGTGATTTAGAGCTGTATAATGGTACATAGTATAGAATGTGGTGTATAGTGTTACATTTTATAGAATATGGTGAATAGCGTTACAAAGTATAGAATGTGGTGAATAGTGGTATATAGCAAAGAATATGGTGTAGAGCTGTATAGTGGTACATAGTATTGAATGTGGTATACAGCTGTATAGTGGTACATAGTATAGAATATGGTGTAGAGGTGAATAGTGGTACATAGTATAGAATATGGTGTATAGTGGTATATAGTATAGAATATGTTGTAGAGCTATATTGTGGTTCATAGTATAGAAAATGGTGTATAGTAGTACATAGTATAGAATATGGGGTGAGCTATATAGTTGTTTATAGTATAGAATATGGTTTATAGTGGTACATAGTTTAGAATATGGTGTATAGTGGTATATAGTATAGAATATGGTGTATAGAGGTACATAGTATAGAATATGGTGTATAGATGTACATAGTATAGAATATGGTGTTTAGTGGTACATAGTCTAGAATATGGTGTAGAGCTGTTTAGTGGTACATAGAATAGAACATTGTGTAGAGCTGTATAGTGGTACATAGTATACAATAGGGTGTATAGTGGTATATAGTTTAAAATATGGTGTATAGCTGTACAGTGGTGCACAGTATAGAGTATTGTGTACAGTGATACATAGCATAGAATATGGTGTAGAGATGTATAGTGGTACATAGTATAGAATGTGGTGTAGAGCTGTATAATGGTACATAGTATTGAATTTGGTGTAGTGTTGTATAGTGGTACATAGTATAGAATGTGGTGTAGTGGTACATAGTATAGAATGTGGTGTATATTAGTACATAGTATAGAATACGGTGTAGAGCTGTATATTAGTACATAGTATAGAATATGGTGTAGTGTTGTATAGTAGTACATAGTATAGAATATGGTGTAGAGCTGTACAGCGGTACATAGTATAGAAAATGGTTCATAGTGGGACAAAGTATAGAATGTTGTGTATAGTGGTACATAGTATAGAATATAGTGTAGAGTTGTATAGTGGTACATAGTATAGAATATGGTGTTGAGCTGTATAGTGGTACATAGTATAGAATATGGTGTATAGTTTGTGGTACATAGCATAAAATATGGTGTAGAGCAGTATAGTGGTACATAGTATAGAATATGGTGCATAGTGATACATAGTATAGAATATGGTGTAAAGTGATACATAGTATAGAATATGGTGTATAGTGGTACATGGTATAGATTATGGGGTAGAGCTGTATAGTGGTATATAGTATAGAATATGGTGTATAGTGGTACATAGTATAGAATATGGTGTATAGTGGTACATAGTATAGAATATGGTGTATAGTGGTACATAGAATATGGTGTATTGTGGTACATTGTATAGAATGTGGTTTAAAGCTGTATAGTGGTACATAGTATAGAATGTGGTGTACAGTGGTACATAATATAGAATGTGATGAAGAGCTGTATAGTGGTACATAGTATAGAACATGTTGTATAATGGTACATAGTATAGAATGTGGTGTAGAGCTGTATAATGGTACATAGTATAGAATGTGGTATAGAGCTGTATAGTGGTATATAGTATAGAATGTGGTACAGAGCTGTACAGTGGTACATGGCATAGAATATGGGGTAAAGCTGTTAAGTGGTATATAGTACAGAATATGGTGTAAAGTGGTACATAGTCTAGAATATGGTGTATAGTGGTATATAGTATAGAATATGGTGTATAGTGGTACATAGTATAGAATATGGTGTATAGTGGTACATTGTATAGAATGTTGTTCATAGTGGTACATAGTTAAGAATATGGTGTATAGTGGTATATAGTATAGAACATGGTGTAGAGCTGAATATTGGTACATAGTATAAAATATGGTGCAGAGCTGTATAGTGGTATATAGTATAGAATGTGGTGTATAGTGTTACATAGTATAGAATATGGTTTATAGTGGTACATGGTATAGAATGTGGTGTATAGTAGTATATAGTATAGAATATGGTGTATAGCTGTACAGTGGTACATAGTATAGAATGTGGTGCAGAGCTGTATAGTGGTACATGGCATAGAATATGGGGTAGAGCTGTATAGTGGTATATAGAATAGAAAATGATGTAAAGTGGTACATAGTCTAGAATATGTTGTATAGAGGTACATAGTATAGAATATTGTGTATAGAGGTACATAGTATAGAATATGTTGTATAGTGGTACATAGTATAGAATGTGATGTAGAGCTGTATAGTGGTACATAGTATAGAATATGGTATATAGAGGTACATAGTATAGAATTTGGTGTAGAGCTGTATAGTGGTGCATAGTATAGAGTATTGTGTAGAGTGATACATAGCATAGAATATGGTGTAGAGCTGTATAGTGGTGCAGAGAATAGAATATGGTGTATAGTGCTACATATTACAGAATATGGTGTATAGTGGTATATAGTATAGAATTTGGTGTAGAGCTGTATAGTGGTACATAGTATAGAATATGGTGTATAGTGGTACATAGTATAGAATATGGTGTATATAGGTACATAGTATAGAATATGGTGTATAGTGGTATATAGTATAGAATATGGTGTATTGTGGTAAATTGTATAGAATATGGTGTATAGAGGTACATAGTACAGAATATGGTGTATAGAGGTAAATAGTATAGAATGTGGTGTATAGTGGTACATTGTATAGAATTTGGTGTAGAGCTGTATAGTGGTACATAGTATAGAATGTGGTACAGAGCTGTATAGTTTTACTTGTCATAGAATATGGGGTAGAGCTGTTAAGAGGTATATAGTGTAGAATATGGTGTAAAGTGGTACATAGTCTAGAATATGTTGTATAGTGGTATATAGTATAGAATATGGTGTATAGTGGTACATAGTATAGAATATGGTGTATAGTGGTACATAGTATAGAATGTTGTTTATAGTGGTACATAGTATAGAATATGGTGTACAGTGGTATATACTATAGAACATGGTGTAGAGCTGAATATTGGTATATAGTATAAAATATGGTGTAGAGCTGTATAGTGGTACATAGTATAGAATGTGGTGTATAGTGTTACATAGTATAGAATATGGTTTATAGTGGTACATAGTATAGAATGTGGTGTATAGTAGTATATAGTATAGAATATTGTGTAGAGCTGTACAGTGGTACATAGTATAGAATGTGGTGCAGAGCTGTATAGTGGTACATGGCATAGAATATGGGGTAGAGCTGTATAGTGGTATATAGTATAGAATATGGTGTAAAGTGGTACATAGTCTAGAATATGTTGTATAGAGGTACATAGTATAGAATATGGTGTATAGAGGTACATAGTATAGAATATGGTGTATAGTGGTACATAGTATAGAATGTGATGTAGAGCTGTATAGTGGTACATAGAATAGAATATGATGTATAGAGGTACATAGTATAGAATATGGTGTATAGAGGTACATAGTATAGAATATGGTGTATAGTGGTACATAGTATAGAATGTGGTGTATAGTGGTATATAGTGGTACATAGTGTAGAATGTGGTGTAGTGGTACATAGTATAGAATGTGGTGTATAGTAGTACATAGTATAGAATACGGTGTAGAGCTGTATATTAGTACATAGTATAGAATATGGTGTAGTGTTGTATAGTGGTACATAGTATAGAATATGGTGTAGAGTTGTATAGTGGTACATAGTATAGAAAATGTTGTATAGAGGGAAAAAGTATAGAATGTGGTGTATAGTGGTACATAGTATAGAATATAGTGTATAAAGACACATAGTATAGAATATGGTGTATAGTGGTACATAGTATAGAATGAGTTGTATAGTGGTACATAGTATATAATATGGTGCATAGTGGTACACAGAATATGATGTATAGTGGTACATAGTACAGAATGTGGTGTATAGTGGTACATAGTATGTAATATGGTGTATAGAGGTACATAGTATAGAATATGGTGTATAGTGTTACATAGTCTAGAATATGGTGTATAGTGGTACACAGAATATGATGTATAGCGGTACATAGTATAGAATGTGGTGTAGAGCTGAATAGTGGTACATAGTATAGAATATGGTGTATAGTGGTACATAGTATAGAATATGGTGTAGAGCTGTATAGTGGTAAATAGTATAGAATGTGGTGTATAGTGCTACATACTATAGAATATGGTGTATAGAGGTACTTAGTATAGAATATGCTGTATAGTGGTACATAGCATAGAATATAGTGTAGAGGTTTATAGTGGTACATAGTATAGAATATGGTGTATAGTGGTAAATAGTATAGAATATGGTGTAGAGCTGTATAGTGGTTCATAGTATGGAATATGGTGTATAGTGGTATATACATAGTACAGAATATGGGTAGAACTGTAAAGTTGTATATCGTATAGAATATGGTGTATAGTGGTACATTGTATAGAATATTGTTAAGAGTGGTATATAGTATACAATATGGTGTATAGAGGTAAATAGTATAGAATATGGTGTATAGTGGTACATAGTATAGAATGTGGTGAAGAGCTGTATAATGGTACATAGTATAGGATGTGGTGTATAGTGGTACATAGTATAGAATATGGTGTATAGTGGTACATAGTATAGAATATGGTGTAGAGCTGTATAGTGGTACATAGTATAGAATGTGGTGTATAGTGCTACATACTATAGAATATGGTGTATAGAGGTACTTAGTATAGAATGTGGTCTATAGTAGTATTAAGTATAGAATATAGTGTAGACCTGTACAGTTGTACATAGTATAGAATGTGGTATAGAGCTGTATAGTGGTACATAGCATAGAATATAGTGTAGAGGTTTACAGTGGTACATAGTATAGAATATGGCATATAGTGGTAAATAGTATAGAATATGGTGTAGAGCTGTATAGTGGTTCATAGTATAGAATAAGGTGTATAGTGGTATATACATAGTACAGAATATGGGGTAGAGCTGTATAGTTGTATATCATATAGAATATGGTGTATAGTGGTACACTGTATAGAAAATGGTTAAAAGTGGTATATAGTATAGAATATGGTGTATAGACGTAAATAGTATAGAATATGGTGTATAGTGGTACATAGTATAGAATGTGGTAAGAGCTGTATAATGGTACATAGTATAGGATGTGGTGTATAGTGGTATATAGTATAGATTATGGTGTATAGAGGTACATAGTATAGAATATGGAGTATAGTAGTACATAGCCTAGAATGTGGAGTATAGTGGTATATAGTATAGAATGTGGTGTAGAGCTATATAGTGGTACATCGTATAGATAATAGTGTATAGTGGTACATAGTATAGAATATGGTGTATAGAGGTACATAGTATAGAAAATGGGGTATAGTGGTACATAGTATAGAATGTGGTGTATAGTGGTACATAGTGGTACATAGTATAGAATGTGGTGTAGTGGTACATATGTAGAATGTGGTGTAGAGCTGATAGTGGTACATAGTATATAATAAGGTGTATAGTGGTACATAGTATAGAATATGGTGTAGAGCTGTATAGTGGTACATAGTATAGAATGTGGTGTATAGTGCTACATACTATAGAATATGGTGTATAGAGGTACTTAGTATAGAATATGCTGTATAGTGGTACATAGCATAGAATATAGTGTAGTTGTTTATAGTGGTACATAGTATAGAATATGGTGTATAGTGGTAAATAGTATAGAATATGGTGTAGAAGCTGTATAGTGGTTCATAGTATAGAATATGGTGTATAGTGGTATATACATAGTACAGAATATGGGGTAGAGCTGTATAGTTGTACATCGTATAGAATATGGTATATAGTGGTACATTGTATAGAATATTGTTAATAGTGGTATATAGTATAGAATATGGTGTTTAGAGGTAAATAGTATAGAATATGGTGTATAGTGGTACATAGTATAGAATATGGTGTAGAGCTGTATAGTGGTACATAGTATAGAATGTGGTGTATAGTGCTACATACTATAAAATATAGTATATAGAGGTACTTAGTATAGAATGTGGTCTATGTAGTATTAAGTATAGAATATAGTATAAACCTGTACAGTTGTACATAGTATAGAATGTGGTATAGAGCTGTATAGTGGTACATAGCATAGAATATAGTGTAGAGGTTTATAGTGGTACATAGAATAGAATATGGTGTATAGTGGTAAATAGTATAGAATATGGTGTAGAGCTGTATAGTGGTTCATAGTATAGAATATGGTGTATAGTGGTATATACATAGTACAGAATATGGGGTAGAGCTGTATAGTTATATATCGTATAGAATATGGTGTTTAGAGGTAAATAGTATAGAATATGGTGTATAGTGGTACATAGTATAGAATGTGGTGAAGAGCTGTATAATGGTACATAGTATAGGATGTGGTGTATAGTGGTACATAGTATAGAATATGGTGTAGAGCTGTATAGTGGTACATAGTATAGAATGTGGTGTATAGTGCTACATACTATAAAATATAGTATATAGAGGTACTTAGTATAGAATGTGGTCTATGTAGTATTAAGTATAGAATATAGTATAAACCTGTACAGTTGTACATAGTATAGAATGTGGTATAGAGCTGTATAGTGGTACATAGCATAGAATATAGTGTAGAGGTTTATAGTGGTACATAGAATAGAATATGGTGTATAGTGGTAAATAGTATAGAATATGGTGTAGAGCTGTATAGTGGTTCATAGTATAGAATATGGTGTATAGTGGTATATACATAGTACAGAATATGGGGTAGAGCTGTATAGTTATATATCGTATAGAATATGGTGTTTAGAGGTAAATAGTATAGAATATGGTGTATAGTGGTACATAGTATAGAATGTGGTGAAGAGCTGTATAATGGTACATAGTATAGAATGTGGTGTATAGTGGTCTATAGTATAGATCATGGTGTATAGAGGTACATTGTATAGAATATGGTGTATAGTAGTACATAGTCTAGAATGTGGAGTATAGTGGTATATAGTATAGAATGTGGTGTAGAGCTATATAGTGGTACATCGTATAGAATATGGTGTATAGTGGTTCATAATATAGAATATGGTGTATAGAGGTACATAGTATATAATTTGGGGTATAGTGGTACATAGTATAGAATGTGGTGTATAGAGGTACATAGTGGTAAATAGTATAGAATGTGGTGTAGTGGTACATAGGTAGAATGTGGTGTATAGTGGTGTATGGTGTAGAGCTGTATAGTGGTACATTGTATAGAATGTGGTGTATAGTAGTACATAGTATAGAATACGGTGTAGAGCTGTATAGTGGTACATAGTATAGAATGTAGTGTAGAGCTGTATAGTGGTACATAGTATAGAATATGGTGTGTAGAAGTACATAGCATATAATGTGTTGTAGAGCTGTATAGTGGTACATAGTATAGAATATGGTGTATAGTGGTACATAGTATAGAATATGGTGTTGAGCTGTATAGTGGTACATAGTAGAGAATATGGTGTAGTGTTGTTTAGTGGGACATAGTATAGAATATGGTGTAGAGCTGTATTGTGGTACATAGTATAGAATATGGTGTATAGTGGTACATAGAATAGAATATGGTCTATAGAGGTACATATTATAAAATATGGTGTATTAGTGGTACATAGT